>JAMFLL010000074.1:0-59778 GCA_027475725.1 Pythium rhizo-oryzae
GTGCGGAGGGGGGGGCCGCTGGGGGACGTCGCGGGCGGACCCGACGTAGCGACGCAGGCAAGAACCATACGTGTAGCTCAGTTTGGATTTTTTTCTACCTTCTCAACAAGCAACGCTCCAGGTGGCCTCGGGCTCGGTGCCCGAGGATACATAACCGTAGTTAGCTGATGCCCTTCCCCACCTGCAGCATCCAGACAAGCTTCCCGACGGGGAAAACGCGTCGGCGCCGGCTACATGGCCACTCAGAGCATCCCGATGGCATGCGCGAGATTGTCGGTCACCGACCCAACAACCGCACTCGGCAGTGGGAGGTACTCGTGCCGTGGTGCGGACTCCAGTCCACCGAAGACTCGTGGGAGCGTCGTTTGGTGATCGAGGATGACGTGCGGTGACGGTCAACGCACGCAAATCGTCCCGCTCGAGTACAGCGGTGGGAGGCGGGAAGTTGCGGAGGACTGGCGTGCGCGCGTCGTGTCAGACCCTCCTAGAAGGGGAAGATCGGGGCACGGACGGAGACAATCGTGGATGTCCCTTATCGCGCATCCAGTGGAACAAGTGTGTTGCTTGTGCCGCTGGGTGATTGTGATCGCGGTCGAAAAGTTCGGATTCTGGTCTTTGACGTGAGCCGGAAGCATACGAAGGTGAAATCGGCAATGATGATCGGTGAGCAAATGTCTCATAGCGGGGAGGTGACCAGTCTCCAGAACGTCGAGAGGTCGGTGGTCCCAGCGACGTTCTCGAGCGTCTGCGTGCGCTACGCCGAGGCGAGGTTGGGGTCGCAGGTGCAGACAAGCCGCACACCACCGGGGATTTAAAAGAGAAAGAGCGCGAGTGGCTGCATCGGGTGCAGCCACCATTGGCAGCCATCACCAGCAGTATTATCATCCCAGTATCAACAGCACCAACAACAGCACCAACAACAGCACTAACAACACAAACAGCATCAGCGTCGAGAGCTCCAAGGCCTCAAAGCGTGGACGTCGCCATCGAGCCATGGTGACCCCACCCTTGAAAACCTAAACCCTAAACCCTACGTCGACATGAATCTATAACAGTCTACGAAGCTCATCAAGGCGACGCGTCTCACAGCCTGGGACCAGCGGGAGCCTGGTGAAGTGGATCAACGAGCGCCAGGAGTACGAGCAACGCATCAAAAGAGCGCTGCGCGACGACCGGCGGGTCCATCGACGTCATCCAAGTGAGTGTGCAAACGTCCACTAGGCCACGCCTCTACGAGCAGCTACTGAACTTGATGTGAAGTGGGTCCCGGGGAAGATTCCAGCTGATTCTTGACCTCTGTTTGGCTGAAATACCGCAGAGGATCACAGGGGATGGGAAAGAAAGTGTGCGACATGACAACAAGAAGCCAGGGAGATGACTGATAGAGGAGTGATTGCGTGTGGGACCAGGGAAGCCAAGATCGCTCTGTCCCTCGGTTGATTCGGCATGCTGATCCCTCAGGACGTGTGATTCCTGACGTGATCCGCCGTGAGATTGTCCTGATCCCCCGCGTGACGACTGGATCCGGCAAGGACGCAGTCCAGGTGCAGTCTCCGATCAAGTCTCCGGGGCGACTGGGCTCTGTACAGGCGACTAGATCGTCCAAGACGAGCGAGTGGCACTGCCCCCCGCAGTGATCCTGGGTGTGATCCGCCGCAGAACCTCTACACACTGATGGAGGTTTGGTGTTGTGTCACGATGGTGGTTGCCTTCTGAGTTCGTCGAGGAAGTGGACGCCACGGCCGACGGATTTGATGGACCGTGGATCTCTGTGTGAGTCGAGACGCTGACCAGCATGATGAAGTGAAGTCTGCCGATCCGCCGACGCGGCAGCGGATCAACTGACCCCCGGTGTCTAAGTGAAGGATCAACACTGACGGATCAACATGCAGGGCTATTAGTTGGGTGTAACGGCAAGGATCCGCGGGCAACACGAACAATCAAGGACGTCCGACTACATCGAGCCCACGGAACAGTGTTCCGGCCGGAGGATCAAGTGATCCTTCGTCTTGGGAATGAAGGATCAACTGCTATGTGTCGGAACAGGGGATCAGGACGAGGGATCAAGTATATCCGGGCCATGTAGACAGCTGTTTGGTATGGAGCAGGTGTTTGCGCATTATCCGGATGGAACGAGAGGACAAGGAGGGTCGAGGACACATTGCATGCAGAGGATGAAGGCCCAGGAGGTGGGTTGTGTTTGCGCATTTGCCGAGGGCGTGGGAGCAGCTGGGACCAAGGCGGTTGACATCGGAGACGAGTAAAGGGAGGGAGGATCAGGGACAAGGCAAGTTGGCGTGGTAGCTAGGTGGTAGGACAGGTGGTTGAGGTTTGGAAACAAATAAGTGGCTAGTCAGTACCGAATTCCCCTTCGACTGCTCAAGACTCCCCTCAGTCCCGCGCACGGCGCGTGACTATAAACGACGACCCGTGTGGTCAAGGCATTAAGATCTATAGGCATGTATCGGTCCTTACCGGTTTTACAGCCAAGGGCTGGCAGTTCCAACTTTTTCCACACTTCCAAACCCACGAGCAAGCACGCGAACAAGCGAACGAATAGACGGATATGGTGAGCACCAGAAGCCAAGCTACCGTAAGTACCACACGTGCCTCACGCGGCTTGAATCTGCCGAACCTGCAAGCAACTGCAGCTGTGGTACCTGCGCCCTCCGCGGCGGGAGGTGCACTCCCCCCGCGCACGCTCTGCGCACCGGCGCTCCCTACGGCTGCGCTCCCCGCGCCAGCGCTTTCCGCGGCTACAGCGCCAACGTGCGCTTTTCGCAGTCCTGAACCAGCACCAGACCATATGAAGGCGAACGCGCTAGCGCAGCTCGACCTTGCGCGACTAACGAAGCGGAAGCGCAGTAGCGACACCACGAGCAGCTCCGACGGCGAGTCCAAGGTCAAGCAGCTACGCACATGTCAGGCAGGAGCCCGGAGAGGCGGCACCCAGAGAGACGACGAAGAACAAGAGAACGCCGCCATGCTTTCCGCCGTAAGTGCGAGACTCGTACAGTCGAGATTAGCTGAGGTTGGAGCATTAAAGAGCAGCCTCCAGGAGCTCGGGCGGGGTATGGCCACGTCGAGGCTATACGTTCCCGGCTCGAGACAGCCGTGAACCGCGACCTCGACAGCGTGCAGCAGGTTGCCGCCACGCAAACTCATCAACTTGTTGGAGAGGCACGACCTGAACGGACCTTTGCTCAATTTTTCAAGGCTCTCATTGGCCATCTGGCCCCAACAACTGATACTGCTCGTTGTGCCCATTGATCAAGTGTAGCATGGCCTGGAAAGAAAGAAGGTGACCACATTCATAACCGAAATATATATCATCACGTTATACAAGGCCAGCAGCCCGAAGGAACAAGTGCCCAATCAATGAAAGTCGCTGTCGCTGCCAAGCGTGTACGGCTTCCACACCTCAGCTTTCTTCCTCCTGGTAGCTGGCGGTCCTTTTATCCTCTTCAAGACCCTCACGCTCCGAATGCTTCTCCGCCGCTGTAGGCCATCAGTTGCGTCCTCCATCCCATTTTCAGCGTCATCGAGGTATCCAAGGACGTTCGATTCGTCGATGAAGGCGCGATGGCAGCAGATTGGACCATAGAGGAGGTGTCGCCCTTGGTAAAGGGGTCCAAGCCCGACGGTCCCGGGCCTAGCTGTACGGGTGCTTTCAGCCTCCCAACGGCGCTTCTTGTCGGACACTGCAGCGATAAGCAGCTGCTTGAGCGGCGCGCAGGCTCGTGAGACGGGTCTGGGATCGAGAAAGAGAGGGCGCCAGACGACGACGAAGCCTTGGCAGTCGGCAACGGAAGCTCCAACGCAATCTTCCCTGTCGTGGCCGTACCGAGACAGATCCTCGCCGCGCTGCCCTGGCAATCCGGTGCGTCCGCTGACGCCGCAGCGGCGGTGGCATTAGGCATCGCAGCGGCGGGGTCTTTGGGCGAGTAGGGGTCGGCGGTAGCAGCGGGGGAGGACTCGACCGTATGCTGTGCTTTGTTTGGGATGACGTTTTCTCCGTCCTCGTCGGTGCTGTACACGACGATGACCTCGAGATCCATGCTTTAGTCTTTCAGAGCAAAAGAACAAGTGGCCGGAGTTGCGCTGCGTCTCGCGCTTGGCCTGGGAGGAGCTGTGTAACTTGGGACCACATGGAGTACGGTTCCGCACACGCAGCTGCAACTGACACATCCTCTGCCTCGTCGCCGCCTTCGACAGTCAGTACCTCCGCGCCTCCACTTCCACTTCGCATTGGTGGGTTCGCGGGGGCGCAAACACGCAACTCCCAATTAATTGGCAACTTCCAGAGACTGCGTGCAACTTTGCAGACGGTGTTAAGCAACTTCCAGCTCTGTCTCAGTGAGCCCGTGATGCGCTGTCCATCACCAGCCATTTCATTCTTGCTCATCACCAATCCCCAATCTGAGCCCATTGCATTACCTTGGCACATGCTAAGAGGAGCAACACCGCCTGTCTTTCTAATCGTTGTGCGCAACTTCAATAGCTATTTCACAATGGCGCATGCTCATTGTGGTATGATGTCTGTATCCTCACTTCCACTCCAGCACATGGAGCCTCGACTGTCCGCCGACATGAACAGCCAGGCGAGGCAAGCTCAAGGACCTCTGCGTGAAGACCAGGCTCTCCACTCGTTCGACTGGGTCGGAATTCGCGCGCGAGCGTTGTGGAAACGAGAGGAGGAGGCCGTGGGTACCTCGGAGAATGGTTCCAAGAAGGAAAACAATCAGTGTGGTGGCGCTGTTACCCAGCCCGCCCCGGACTGCCGCGACGGAGCTTACGCTACAGAGCAAGTTGATATCCGCTCCATTCTGAGGCGTCTGAAGCGTCGTTGCGTCACGACTACCGTGGACGGCGTGACGGTGAAGGAGTGAAGGGCACCGAACTGGGAAGCCCAAGAAGACGACGACGATACGAAGGAGAGAGATACACGACGTAAAAAGGTGAAGCATGAGAACTGATAAGACTGTACGGGGTTGCGTACGACAGGAATGGGAATACATATCCGACTTGCACGAGAGCGACGTCTTCGTCATGGTGCTGGAATGATTGACCTTTGAACCTTCGCACGAAAGCGCCAGTGCGGGGCCGTCGACTTGCACGTGCCGTGGTGCACCTCATGCCAGCAACTCGAGCCGGTCCTGCAGCTCGCGGTCAAGACATTGCCCTCGCTCCACTCCGACCAGCGGGCGCGCGTGCCACAGGTGATTGCCCAGCGCGTGTCGCGTCAAGCAGCGAGACCCCTTCCCTCTCCATACAACCTACTACAGGAGTTTCCACACACGATTAGTGCTTGCCAGTCACACTGATCCTCGATCGTGGGCGGCGCGTCGCAGTACCAAGTAGCGTCGTACACCAGTCAAGAGCCACAGCCTGGTTGCCAGCGCAGTTGAAGGTGGCGCCGCAGTCGAAAGCAACCCGATACACATGACAAACACGCCATCAGTGCAGTTGCGCGACGTAGGAATCAAACTTGGAGCGGTACGTGCGCGCGACGGCTTCCCAGAATCAACGATTGGCGTTGAGTGGCAGAGCACCAACCACATGAGCCGAAGTCGCATGATCTGGACAGCGTCTGCGTCGACCTTCACGCCACTCGCGAACGCGTCTCTACTATCCATTAAGCCAGCCGCATGCGCAACACAAAACAATCCGCAACTTGTTCGGTCGGGCTGGCGAGGCGTCGTGATGAATTGTACTTTCACTTTGTCGAGCCCGGACACGGGTGTGATGGAGACAACTTCTTCGACATCCACTACTTGAGCCGCCCGCATTGCAGCCTGGCGCTGGTCGGGTGCATTCCACGTGGCGATAAGGGGGCGGCACCACGTGTCCCACTGGTTCTTAAGGCGGCTCCTCAGGCACGGAGCCAAACCCCCTCCCGTAAGGCGCTAAGTCCTCGCTGCTCCGCGCGAGGCATTTACCGACAAGTGACAAGCCCTTGTGACGTCGGCATAAGACACCCCTCTCCCTCTCGCCTGCTCCGCATACCAAGGGTCCTCTGATCCTTCACTTGATCCTGCGCTCCGGTCTTCTACGCGGAAGCCCGAGCTGCAGATTCGATTGATCCCTCGTACCGACGCTTCGTACTCGACACCAACAAAGTGGATTCTAGTAGTCCCTTGTTGTGTTTGCGTATATTTCGAGTGATCCCACGCGCTCAACAAGGATCAAGCAAAGTCGAGTCCTCTGGAACAACCCTCTGGACGGCCCCGAAGCGCGGAAGTCGTGGTATCTGTGTACGGTGCGAGACTGCAGGAAGGCAGGTGAACCCCAAGGCAAGTAAGGTGTGGCTCTTGCGCACGCGCGAGGCTACAGGAAGGCGAATCCAGTTGATCCTCGGTCGTGATCCCTCGGTGCAGGCGGTCACACGCGGAATTAACTCGGAGGATCAAGCGGGACTGCGCTCCTCTGAGCAAAGTTCTGGGCGATCTCAAGGCGATCAGGGCGTGATCCTTGCGCACGGCGCGAGGCTCACAAGGAAGGGAAGCAGCAGAGTCGTTGCCTCACGCCACCCTGTGAACGAAGGCGATAACTGTGCAGCAATATACGCACTTTTGTCAAGTGACCCCCAACCGAGTTTGTGGATTGAAGTATCTCTGCAGATTCACCCCCCCCCCCCCCCCCCCCCCCGTCTCTCACGTAAACGGTTCGCTCGCCAGCGAGTTCAACGAGCGTGAACGGCAGTCATCCCACAGTTTCACGAACAACTAGTGGATACTCAAGGCCTTTGATTCCTGGACGTCAGGCGGTCGGTTTCCTTTTATTTCTTGCTGAAGGAAAGGAAATTTACCGAGCCACCTCACGACAAAGTGCCGTTTTCGTGTGGCCGAGGACCTTGTGGCAGACAAGGAGGTCATGACTCTGATCACTAAGAGCTGCAACGAGCTGCAGAACAGACCTGTTCCGGGCATCGACAAGCTGTTCCGTCGCGTGCTCGCGATGGAAATGAGCGAGCCTGACGTGGAGGCCCACGCCGTGAAGTATTACTTGATATACGCTGGTTCCAGAGTACGCCGCTGCGGGCAAGCCGCGTGACCGCGCCGGGCCACTTTGCGACGCGTTCATCACCAACAAGAACTTCTTGTCGAAGCGTGGGAGCCGCAGCACCGGTGCTTCGAGTAGTTTTGTCTTCAGAGTCTGGTGCGCGCCTTGTTACTTGTTCTCCCACTCTCCCGGCTTGCCTTCTCCCAGAGGCGAGTGAGTGGTTTCGTAATTCAACTGATCTTCCAATTAATCCAACCAAGCGCACAAACCAGACCTACGATATGTCGCGGCTCACCGGTGGCGGAAACTTGCGCACCGCCTTCATCAGTCCATTCTTTGACTTGACACCGTCCTGGAAGACCACGTGACCAAGATATGCGACTTCCTACCTTCTTGACTTCGTCGGCGGCAGTCCCAATCTTTAGGTCAACCTCGCATTCATGCGTGTACTTTTTTTGCTGTCTATCAGTACAGACGAATCCAACTTCTTGTAGGAATGCGTAATGCTAAATTCAACGCATCTCTCACTCTCTGACGGAGGATCACGTTGCACTCGGCATCAGTATCTGGAACAAAGGGCAGCTCTAGCACGTCGTTAACGATGACCATGCTGAGACCGGATTTACTGCCAGCCACGCAGACAGGCTTCACCTACACACGACGAGTGGACTTGATCTTCTTCACCGCGTTGATGGCCTCCTTCTTGTCGTCTTCTGTCGCCGTGAAACAGTCGCGAAGCCCTTGCAGTACCGGCGCCTGTTCGTGGCGCAGTGTCTCCTTGCTGCAGGGCGACTTGTCAGTGGCGGGGTTGCTGCTGTGCAGGTGGTGAAGAGGGCGGTGGCGGCGTATCGTGCGGCGCGGTCAGGCGGCTTTGCCCGCAGCGGCGCACTCTGGAACGAGCGTATATCAAGTAATACTCCACGACGTGGGCCTCCACGTCAGGTTCGCTCATTTCCATCGCGAGCACGCGGCGGAACAGCTTGTCGATGCCTGGAACAGGTCTGTTCTGCAGCTCGTTGCAGCTCTGAGTAATCAGGGTCATGACCTCCTTGTCTGCCACAAGGTCCTCGTCAGGTCGAGTGCACAGTATTTTCCCCACTTTTGCAACCCTTTCGTCCACTTTTGGTCATTCAAGTATCCTATTTTGACTAGTTTTTCCAGTACCCTCCCTCTTTTGGCAACAGATCCTTCGTGCCGTATCCTCATATTCCGTTACGAACTGAAATCGGCCGGAAGTTATTAGAGGTGGCCTATAAATATATAGAGGTCGACACCACCAGACGAATCTTGTGGACACGACGTGCAAGTCTCTTTTGTTTCGCGTGGTTCAACGTTCCACTGTTTGCTTGCGAGACATGGTGAAGGCCAAGCCGTCTGCGGGTCGCTCAGACGCCCACGGGTCGCGCGCTGCCAATGCGTGGGCAGTGGTGCCGAGTCCACAAGCATACTGATCATGGGAAGGACGCAAGGCGGCTGATGGGGCGGAGATGCTGTGGATCGCCCTCCTCCTCCTTCTTCCCACTACACACACACATCTCCGACTCTTCGGCGCAGTGTTGTGTTGAGCACAGGCTTCCTGCCCGTCCGGCATCGCCATGGGAGCCGACCGCCAGCACTTTTGAATCGCGTGCCGAGCTCACCTGCTGATCCACGGTGCCGCGCTGTTTCCCCCTGCTGCTCTCCCCTGTAACACGAATGCTGACGCGTCAAGGATCATCTCCGCAGTTGCCCGTCGCGGTCTCTCCGCAGCAGCAGCACGCGTTTGAGCAGCTCGCGACGACTGTCGTTGACAAAACGATCTCCGGATTCACAGCGCTCTCGAGAGTGGACCCGTACGGAGACCACCAGCGCAGCGTGGACCCGCACTACTGGAAGGCCTTCAAGAAGCACGAGACCGTTCAGGTCTATCGCTCCAGATCACGCGCGCGAGAAAGCTCACCTGTGGGCGTGGGCATCGACTGGGAGCCCATGGCGAAGCTGCTGTGCGTAGGTACGATCCTGGGCAGCGTCGACGACGCGATGTACGGCGCCGTGACGCCCACAGAGCTCGCCATGGCGACCCGATCGCTGTACATCCAGGACGAGTTCACCGAGCATCGTGTGCTTCGTGACATCCTCGTTCCAACCCACGACGAGCCGTTCCGGTATCTTGGCATCAAGTGGGGGGCGCGCTCGTCCTCGATCGGCGCGCTTGTGAAACCTCGCGAAACACTCTATCTCGAGGCGACGGGATGCCGGTACGTGCGTCTCCACGGCGGCGGCAGCGAGCGCATCGGATTCGTCGTGTATCACTCGATCGAGCTCCCCGGAATGCCCAATGCTGACGGTATGGTGCGCGCTCGCATTTCGGCGTGCTACATCTTCCGGCAGGCAGCGGTAGGTGTTGTCGAGTTGTACGGCACGATGACCTCAGATGCGGGCGGGCACTTGCCAACCAAGCTTGCGGCGTTGGCGGGTGCGACGGTGATGATCTCTGTATCAAGAGTGGGTGAGTGTGCGCTGAAGAAGAAGCTCGCATGGAGGGTCTCGCACAAGCACCCAACTCGTGACGGTTCGCACGAAGAAAGGAACTCCTCGGGTTCGAACTGTGCACAATGCTTGCGCAATTTGTCGTCCTTCAGTTCGCTCAGCCAATGCGCGATTTGCCACGTGCGTGTTTGCTCGCGCTGCACGACGTCGAGGCGACTTCTGTTCGGCCAGACCAAGGCGACGTTGCGGCGCAAGGCCGTCTCGATGTGCAAGAGCTGTGTCTCGATGGCCAGGACTAGTGGCGACACCGCCAAGATCGCTGCGGCCGAGTTTGCGAGTCGCGAGGACAAGCGCGGACGATTGCCGAGCGCTGACCCTTCCTTGGAGGTGAGTTCGAGCTACCACAGCCCAGCACAAATCACTCACTCGCTGTCGACGACATCGAATACTACAACGCAGAGCAGATACGAGGATGACATTGCGTCAACGTTCCAGCCCGCTGACCAAGAGGCTTCGGCGATCATGGAGGCTGACAGCGGTGACGAGTACTTCGACAAGGTCGCGTTTGTGGGTGAGCTTGAGTCGGATGTGGTGCCCCCTCAAGTGGCAGAACGGCAGGCGCCGGTGGCGGAAGGACAAGACGAGTTGTGGATGCGGGTCAACGCGTTGCGGCTCCAAGCAGAAGAAACCTATCTACTCGCAAAGAAACAAACAGTCTTCATGCAGCAGGCGTCGGCGTCACGTGTGGCGTCCAAATAACAAGAGCGTTCTCCATCACGATCCGAGCATGAATACCTGGATGGGGTCACGTCATCTCACCCCGACGCTCAGTGCGCACACTCCCGCCTATCGCGCTCTTGTTGCCTTCTTCAGGGGTGCTCAATCCACATCTCGCACCATGAACATATCCACCGTGCCTCGTCTGGGCTAGCCGCACGACCTCAACGCGTCTTTTCCATCCATAGAAGGATAACTTCGCGTGATATGAGCATACTCGTGCCGTGTACCTTGGTGACCTGACGCAAGTTGGGTGGCGGTGGTTCGTCAAGCACGTGCGGCGCGGTCCGCTTGGAACGGAAGAAGAAAACGCGTGCCACAAAGCCGCCCGAGGCTGCAGATGAGGAGCGAACGCGGTTGCGAACGCCTTGAGCGCCGGGCAAACCAAGTTGTCGCAGGATATTGCGCAGCTGCGGAGAGCTGCTTGTATGCACCCAGTGAAGCTGTACTCGCTCGGGTTTTTGGCTGGTGCACGACCCTGGAGTGACGCGGTCTCCTGCCCACCACCACCGTCGTGACGACGGTCTCACCTACGGTGCTCGAGTCTTTTCTGCGGGAGAGACGGCCTCTGTTTCCCGCGCGGGACCTCGTGCCCATCCCCTTCGGACAACATGAAGCTCCGGACCAATACGTCAGAGTGAGCGGAGGGTGAGAGCGGAAGTTCTCCCGATCCCCGCAGGAAGCAGCCATGGAATGACTCGCTATCGACAAGATAATACGCGAGACAGGAAAGAGAGAGAGGCAGTGATCCCGCCTGTGGCTCCGAGATCGCACGAGTAGCCATTCATCAAACCGCGAAGCAGCGACTACATCATCCACATCCTGGCCGACAGTCGACCGTGCTCATGAAGATCCCGCTCGCGCACGATCCCTTTCCACCTGTGGTGTTCTCGCTAGACCAAGAGCGTCAACTCAAGTGGCTCTCGGACACACTGCTGGAGGAGACGCTCGCCGAGCACGACGACTTCGTAGTGCGCAACAACCGAGCGCTGGACAAGACCAAGTGGAGACATGTGATGCGGCGCGAGGACGTGTCGATCTACAAACGCGTCGGCAAGGGCGACCTGGGCGGATACACGCCCGATATTTCGCTCTTCGAGCCAACCCGCGAGCCCCACACCAAGCACTGGCGCGTGCCCACGTGTGTGGGCGTCGGGACGATGGTCGGTTCTCTGGATGACCTGCTCTACGGGCTGCTGGCGACCACCAAGACCGAAACCGAGATCCGCACGACCTACATCAAGGACGAGGCCGCCGACGCGCGCGTGCTCGCGAACGTGATCGTGCCCACGGCGGCCGATCCGCTATGCTCGCTGCTCGTGCGGTGGTCGCTCATCCACCAGATCGTCCAACACCTGGGCGTCACGCCGCGCGACGTCGTCAACATGGAAAGCATCGGCACGCGCGTGCTGCCTAGCGGCGAGCGCATCGGGTACATCGTGCTCCAGTCCGTGGACGTGCCGGGCTGCGGCGAGCTCACGCACCTAGGGCTCATTCGGTCCAAGTTCTCATCGTGCTTTGTGTTCCGCGACACGGGCCACGGCTCGTTGGAGCTCTTCATGCGCGGCTTTATCGAGCCGGGCGGGAGCCTCGGCGTCAGCATCGCCGTGTACACGTCGTGCATGTCGCTGATCGCGGCGTGGCGCCTTATGATCGCCGGCCAGAACAAGAAACTCGCGTACGTGGCGCGCACCAAGCAGCTCGCGCGGGCGATCTCGGAGCCAGGTCTCCCACACGGCAAACAGCTCGGCGAGGGCGCCAGGAGTTGCACGCTGTGCTTGCGGACAAATTCACGGTTCCGCTCGCTCATCAGGTGTGACCTGTGCCTCGTGATGGTCTGCTCGCGGTGCGTCGACAAACGCAAGCTCACGCACGTCAAGTCGAGCGGCACGCTCGTGCGTGTGCCCACGCGGATATGCAAGAGCTGCCACACAGCAGTCTCTAACATGAATGCTGGCGACATCGCCGTGAACGAGCACGTGCCCAGCTGTGCACGGGACGTCCGCCAGAATAGCGCCGACAGCCGACTGTACGCGCGACCGGCGCGTGTGCGCGCCACCAGTGCACTGAACGACGGTGGCTCGACCATGCGCGGCCAGAGCGACACGTTGTCGTCGTTCACGACGACGATCGGGAGCCAGTCCCAGCCTCGCATGAGTGATACTTCCAGCCGAAGTTTTGACAGCGACGCTGTCTCGGTCGCGTCTGGTTTCAGCAGTAACTTGTCCTACGTGGGCGCCGGCGTGGACATCACAGCCATGAGCGACGACGAGGGCCTCGAGTGGCAGTCGTGGCTTCGCATGGGACAGCTGCGGCTTTCAGATGAGGGAGACGACACGCCGATGCTCACGACAGAAACGACGGACTCGGCGCGCCGAACGTGAGGAGAGTAGGAGCAATGGACAGCAATTTGAGCGAACAAGACTTAACAGTTCAGATGGACATGGCGAGATTATTAGACTTTTTACGGCCTCCGACGCATCCGTTGAAGGGAGACAGCTCTGGCGACTGCGACGGTCGTGCCTCATTCGTACGTCGCGCCCCTCTTCTCCAGCGTGAGGGAAGGCGCATGAGCTGACGCCGCGACGTACGTATCTCGCGTCGTTCTGTATACCGATTGCAACTGCGGGCGCATCGCTCTTGTGTTCAGTGGTGCCACGAAGGCGATTTGGCCTGCACCACGCGTGAAGGTGAGCTTGCGCTCTCCAGTGAAAAGCGTGCAACCGATGCGTAAAGTGGTTGTGGGTTTGATGGACGCTTTCCGCGAAGAACCAGTCTTGCGTGCGGCTTTAAGTCCAGTTTGTGCGGTGAAAGCGACAGCTACCGAACCTGTACCGGGGGCTCTGATCATCAATGCACCCCAAAGTCGCTGCTCTGCCCCAAAATCCAACAAGGTTCGGTACAGTACCTAAAGAACATGCACCGTCGTCGGCACGATGCCGACTGCGTGTCTTTGGTGCATGTGAGCGCATCAGCCAGAAGACACACGTGATTGCGTTCGTCGTCGTGAGAGGGGAACAATGGAGACAATTGTGGCGTATGCCTGGCTAGTTGGTGGACGCTGCGCCGTAGCCTACGGCGACTTCAACCCAGTTAGGCCAGCGCGGATGTGCCAGATTCCAGCCCAACAAGCTCGCACGCCACCAGTTTATGGACGATCTTGAGGTCACGATATCCCCGGCGACGAAGCCGCAGTCCAACGCAAGAGCGTCAGACCCTACCGTCTCAGAGTCCTGCTGGACCGCTTGCCTGGCGGCACTGAACATCTGAGCCTGGCGTCAGACACTCTAAACGCACCATGGAGCTGTATCATGTAGCCAAGTTCCACCACTTCGCGGTTGATGACTCCACAGCAGCTTCGAGAAGCCTTTTGCCCTCGCCTACGATCTGGTCTGTTCACTCTCGGAAGAACGCGGTGGAAATGAAACTGCTTTGTGGTGGCTCCGCCACGAATCGCGAGTGCTCAACGCTGGTCGATCGGCGGGAATACTGTAGTAGAGAGAACACGCGCCAGCTGCCAAGCCGCTTCCCGCACAAGGGAGCTTCAACCACACGGTTGTGTATACACCTTGTTCTGACGCAAAGGATGATCTCAGTTGCCGCACTATCTCTCTTGAAGTTCCAAAAAGGGTCATCCAGAACTCATCATTTGAGGCGGTGATAAAACGCCATTAACCTTGTTTTGATATCGGAGTGATTTGGCGCGAAGTGCACGAAAGTTCAGATGGCAAGGTGGCGCGAGTCGCTCAAGAAAGGGAAGCCTCTCCCATCTGCATGGCGGCAGCCGACTTTGCTCACTCGTTGAAGTGGGAGCCACAGGTGCGCCCGCTCCTTTGCGCACTGAGCAGTCGCTGGCTGGGTGCCAGTCCATTCATATTGCATGGCCAGCCGGGCCTTCGCTGTTCACTCTACAGCTCGACGGTCTCCCATGGAGACGTCGAGTCGATTGAGGGACAAGGGACATGCCATGAAGATCCCGGTGGAGAAAGAGCCGTTTGCGGCCGTGATTCACTCTCACGAGCAAGATGAAAAGCTCCGATGGCGGCGATACGGTCCTCGATCCCCTGACCAGCGCCGACAAAGATTGTGAACGGCACCGAGTTCGATGTATGCCGGTGGATGAGCCAGCACGGCGTCGCTGCCGAGGAAACCTACGTCCTGAAGAAATAGAACAGCAACGCGTTGGTGACCCAACGGTAGAAGCAAGAACACTAGGATACTTCTAGGAATGGCCCAAGTGGCTATCGCAAACGGAGATATCGGGTACGCTAATCTCACCTCAACCATCGTTTGACCATGTGTTTCGTGTTGAAGTCGACAGGAGACCGAGTTCGAGAGAGTCCCTGGCAGCTAATTGATGTCACCGAGAGATATCGATTCCGATTCGGAGCAAAGCTTGTGCCGCAGCTGCACAAATCAGCCCAGCCACGTGGCAAGCGAACCGAGCGGAGCCCCACGTACATGTGCAGCCGTCATGGACGCTATAGAGCTATATGATGCCCGCTCTAGCACATGTACAGTGCACGATGTATTCGGCTCATCGAGTCAGTTGCCTTCCGACTGGGAAGCTTTTGAAGGTTCGGAGTCCGAACTTCGGACCCATCACGAGCCTCGTGGGATCTCGCTGCTCTCTCTTCGGTGCACCGTGAAGTGTTCAGTGGAGGTGTGTGTCATCGCCGCCCGAGTGTCACGCTCACGGCTTGAATCAAGCGTCGAGGTTGAAGGACTCGCTGGTCTCTCACTCTCTCTTAGTGAGTCACTACTGAGAGTCCCAGTGCGTGGAGCTCCAGGACTTCCCGCCAACTCGTCCCTTTGAATGGTGGTCGGATGCTTTGTGGGCTGTGTGGAGCCATCCCTCCCACCGTGTTTCGTCGAAACGTGAAAGTCTCAGCTGCGGAAAGTCTCACTTCACGGTGAGTCCATAGTACAAAAACGCGAACATGTGTAGAGTGCCGTGCCTTGTTTTGTAAAACCTCACAGTTGCCGCTGGATTCGTTCCTGCAAGCCAAAGCGTGTGGGAGTGACCCGCCGGGGCGCTGCGCTACCCGGGCGACAGGAGCGTGGGCGGTCTTTCCACGGTCTTCACCAGACGGGGCGAGCGAACCCCGAGAGCGGCCGCGCCTGGCTGATGTCGGTGGGCGGGATGCGCCGTTGCGTCGTCGCCATTCCCTCTCTTCCTTCATGGAGACCGACGGTCTCCGATAACCAAGCGCTGAACGTTCTGGCGGGATTATTGCCCGCACCAGTTCGCATACGTCGGCAGGGAAGACACGCACTTGGCGCGTACGCACATCCCGTGCGCTGAACACCCCTCGCCAAGCAAACGCCCGCACCGATGAAGATCCCGCTCGAGCCCGAGCCGTTCGCGCCCGTGACGCTGTCACGCAGTCAGGAAGAGCAGCTCCAGTGGCTCTCGGACACGTTGCTGGAGGAGACTTTGGCTGAGAATGACGACTTCGTGGTGCGCAACCACCGTGCATTGGACAAGTCGCAGTGGAAGCAGGTCATGTCGCGCGAAAACATCGTAATCTACAAGCACACGCCCAGGGGCACGGTAGGCGGTAGCACACCCGATGTCGATTTGTCGCGACCGTCTCTCGAGCCGCGGTCTCGGTACTGGCGCCTGCCGATGTGCATCGGCGTTGGCACGCTCACGGGCTCGCTCGACGATCTGCTGTACGGCGCGCTGGCTCCCACGCAGGAAGAATACAAGGCCCGCTCGACATACACGAAGGACGACCTCGCCGACACGCGCGTGATCGCGAGCATCGCGCGGCCCAACGAGATGGACCCGCTGCGCTCCATGAGCGTGCGATGGAGTCTGCTCTACCAGCTTCTCCACAGAACGCTCGTATCGCCGCGCGACGTCCTCCACTTGGATAGTATGGGGACGAAGACCTTGCCCAGTGGCGACCGCATCGGCTACATCATTCACCAGTCCGTCGACGTGCCAGGGTGTGGCGAGCTCAAAGAGCTCGGACTCGTGCGCGCCAAGTACTCGGCATGTTACACGTTCCGTGACACTGGCCGCGGTTCCATCGAAGTGTACATGCGTGCGTACATGGACCCCGGAGGAAAACTGCGCGACAGCCTCGCCGTATTCTCGGCGAGCTCAGCTCTAATCTCGATCTACCGGTACATCGTCGCCGGTCAGAACAAGAAGCTCGCGTTCATGGCACGCACGAATCTCGTGAACAAGCGTCCTTCTGACTCAACCAGGGGCCGAGTCGACACTGCCAAGAGCTGCACGCTGTGCTTCAAGAGCCTCTCGGGCTTCCGCTCACACGCGCGCTGCGACTTTTGCCACACCAAGATGTGCTCGAGGTGCGTGGACAAGCGCAAGTTGACCTACATCCAGCGCGACAAGAGCCTCGTGCGTGTGCCCACGCTCGTGTGCAAGACCTGCATCACGTCGGCTGTCAAGATGAACGCCAGCGACGTCGCCGCGAGCGAGCAGCTGACTGGAGTGAGCATCTCGATCCGGATGCAAAGCAACGCCACCTCAATGTCCTCCAGGGGCTCACGTGCGTCGCCCCAGTTTGATGCGTGGCCGGGCCGAGATAACTCGTACAACCGACAGTATAACCACACGACCACACCTCAGTCCGCGCGACGATCCCAGTCGACGGCACACAGCTACGCGAGTTCGGCAGATATGTCGCTGCCGTCGCCGGCGTTTTTGCTCCACTCCACGCGCAGCATCGCGACCGGCGATGTCGAGAACGAGGGCGAGTTCGCGATGGACAAGGCGCACTTCGACAAGTGGAGTAAGATGAACCGGCTCCGCGTCTCCACCGAGGAAGCGTATTCGATGACCATGCCGAACGGAGCGACGCCGGAGGGCTCGATGTACCCCGGGTTACCGCCCATGGCGCGCCGCGAGAACGCTCGGCCACAGAGGGAGATGTACTACACGTAGCTTTTGTTTGGCGGCCTCAGAATCCAACAGAATTACTCAACGCAGCCTAGGGCGCACCACATATCCCTGGCCGAGATCGCCGGTTTCGTTGCACTATCAGACGAGTCCACAGAATTGGGGTCGCAACTCGAGATTCGTCTGCGATGCCCCTCTCGAGCCACTCTAACGCATGTCCGGGAGGTCTACTGCCCAGTGTTCAGTGTACACTACGCATGCATCGGTGCCCTCCTCGGTCAATCACGGACCAGTGACCACGCGTTAGTGAGTCACACGGTTCTGGAGGTCACAGCATCCGAGGCATCAACCGCGGCAGGAACTTTGCGTCGGATCATTCCTCCACTCACTAAATGAAGAGACCGTGAGAAGCGTTACAGTACTTGTACCTACATACTCGTTGAGGTCACCACACTGGACACCAGTCGGGCATTCCCGTGCCTGATATCCCACGCCGCTCGCGTGAAAACCACGGTACGTACGATATGATCCTGTTTGTGTGTGAGCCACCAATCAAGTTCATTCGCAACTGCCACTCATCAGCTATCGCTTCAATGGTGTGCCAAGGACTCCTCCAAGACGAACGGAACGATGCATCGCACCGCGAAAAGCTTGGGCGAGGACGTGCGGCGTTTCTCGAACTGGCTTCTCCTTTGTTTGACAGCCTTCAATGAAGGCTCATCGCTCCGAGACGCCATCGGATGATGATCATCATGATCCTCCCGCCAACATGGGAGGAAGACGAGCGTCTTTCGCTGAGACTATTGCTGGTGCCGACGAGCTACTGACTACAGTGAGAGCAGTCACACACGCCTGGGTTATAAGCACAGCTTACACGAACGATCGAAGGCGCTTCGATCGAGGCGATCGCGTTTCGTGGTCGAGATTAATCAAATCAGTCGGGTCCTGTGCGAGGAACGGATCGGGTTTGCTCGCTGTCCAGATCTGAATAAACTTTTGGCAACACGAGGCAGAGTGACTTGCAGCGCACGTCGCGACCAGCGAACTGGGTGCCTGAGTCTTCGACACGCGGGAGCACGACGGCTTCGATGGCGCCGGACTGTACGCTACACTGAACAGCTCTGAGTCCGAGGAGATCGATCGCTGTGGCGTTCCACTCCTCCGTCCACTCGCCACAAGTGTCGCGCCATCAACTCTATCGTACGCAAACGTGAGGGTCTCGCTGCGCACCGCCGCAGTGCACACATATTCGTTCCCCACCCTGCTTCTCCCTGTACATACTGACAGTGAGCATGGCGCCTTCGGCATCGATCCATTGGCCCGTTTGGCGCTTCCCGGACAGTCCGAGCGCGTGCGGCCTGACGGATGGACGGTTGCCTCTGCTCGGTGAAAACCGTGCTTTTCGCGTGTGTTTGCCAGCAAATTGCGGGAAAGCCATCGCGCCATGTGGGTGGATGCGCTGCACGTCTGACGAGCGTCGGCCGATTGTGGCACAACGTGGGCGTATCCAACTCTCCACTGAACAGTGCACTAACTCCGGGGCTGCGATCCATTGGCCCACAAGATCCAGTGGATCGCGGAATGGGCCACATCCTCAGTGCGGCCTTCCCAAAAAACAGAAAGAATCCTGTGCCTGGATCGCCCCGATCCCGTCTCCACATCATGACGACTCATGCACAGTTACTAGACTGTGGTTCTCAATGCTGCAGCGCCCTGGGGCGCCTCCAAACCTCGTCTTCTTCCATAAAGCCCCGGGGCTGTCACCTCCTGAATTCAAAGCAGAGATGTTCAGGAGCTCCACTTCGCGAGGTGCCCGATCGATCGGCTGGGCCCTCCGTTTCTTCGTGCGGAGACCTTCAACGCGTCCAGGACGGCGTTGTGTGGCACGGCAAAGATGTCGAGAACATGCGAGCGCGCCACGGTGGGTGCGGCGCAATGGAGCAAAACCAGGTGTAGTTGTGGGATGTTGGACCTATAAAAAGGAAGACATATCTACCGTGTTTTGGAAGAGAGTCACGGTCTCACTTCAAGTTCCGGAGCTGCTCGGGCAGGACGCCCTTTTATGCGCGGCACTGGCGTCAAGACGAGCCAATTTTTGTCCCTCCTCCGTCTGGTTGAGTCGCTCTCGATGCGTGGAAGGCTCTTCCTCTCGAACGCGAGGGAACCGCGACGCCGCCCCGGCTGCCCGAGTCCTCAATGCGTCAGTCGTCTCTGCTGCCAGCGCGCCCGCGACGGTCTCGCCACTGGCGCCGCTACACCACTCGGAAACGGAGCCCCGCGCGCGCACCACTCTCGCCCGCGACACAGTTCGAGCCGCCACGATGAAGATCCCGCTCGAGAAGGAGCCGTTCCCGCCCGTGCGTCTCACGCCAGCGCAGGAGCAGCAGCTCCACTCGCTCTCGGACGCGCTGCTGGAGCAGACCCTGGCCGAGAACGACAACTTCGTGCACAAACAGAACCGCGTACTGGACAAAGCGAAGTGGAAGCAGGTCATGACGCGCGAGAACCTCTCCATCTACAAGCGCGTGGGCAAAGGCGACATCGGCGGCACCACGCCACACGTGGACCTCTACGAGCCGCACTCAGGGCTTGGCTCGCGATACTGGCGGCTACCGGTGTGTATTGGCGTCGGCACGCTCGCCGGCTCGCTTGACGACTTGCTCTACGGCCAGCTCGCGCTGACGTCGACCGACTTTCTCGTGCGCACGACCTATACCAAGGACGACGGTGCCGACACGCGCGTGTTGGCGACGCTCACGCGGCCGACCCAGAGCGACCCGCTCCATTTTCTTCTCGTGCGATGGGTGCTGCTGCGCCAGTTTGTCCACAACCTGGGCGTCGCGCCGCGCGACGTGATCTTCCTGGATAGCAACGGAACCAAGGTCCTGCCCGATGGCACCCGTATGGGGTACATCATCAACCACTCGGTCGAGCCGCCAGGCTGCGGCGCGCTCTCGCACCTCGGGCTCGTCCGCGCGGCGTACTCCGCGTGCTACGTCTTCCGGGACACCGGCCACGGCTCGATCGAGGTGTACATGCGCGCGTACATGGAGTCGGGAGGGAAGCTGAGCGACGGCGTCGCCGTCTTTTCGGCCTCTATGGCGCTGATCTCGATCTGGCGGTCGATGCTCGCGGGCCAGAACAAGAAACTCGCGTACATCGCGCGAACAAAGCTCGCGAGCCACGTGCTCCCAGATGTGTTCGCCGTCGCCAAGGCCGACAACCTCAAGATGTGTCCGCTCTGCCTGCGCAACCTGTCGAGCTTCCGATCGTCGTCGCGGTGCGGGCTGTGTCTCCAGTCGCTGTGCTCGCGCTGCGTGGATAAGCGCAAGCTCACGCACGTGCAGCCGGACGGCAGTCTCGTACGCGTGCCGACGCTCATGTGCAAGAGCTGCATCTCGATGGCCGCCAAGATGAACGCGCGCGACGTCGCTGCGAGCGAGCAGGAGCCCGACTCGGGCCGCACGATCCGGTTTTACAGCAGCGACACGTCATCGTCCGGGGGCTCCCAGCCGCGGCGGTCGCCCAATTTCATGGCGTGGCTCAGCCGCGACAGCGCCTACCGGCGGCAGTCCACTGACACGATCTCTTCCGAGAACACGGCGCCCGCGTTCCCGGACTACCACGACGACGAGTACGGGAGCGTCATTTCGAGCGTCAGCTTCACCGACACGGACTTTTCGCTGCCGTCTCCGTCGTTCGACAGGATGTCATCGCTAAGCATCCGGACGGTAAACCCCGACGACGAAGCCAATGTGGCCGTGGACGAGTCCACTTTCAACATGTGGACGCGAATGAACCAGCTCCGCGTCGCCGACGACGAGACTTTCATGCTGACGCAAAAGAACTCGGCGACGTGGAGCGCAGAGAACGCGGCCGCAGAGAACGCGCCCGCCAAAAACACTATCTGAGACTGGAAATTTCTATCACTAAATGCACATTTGCTATGGCTATCGAGGCGTTTATCTGCATGGGATCACATGCTCCTGACGGGACAATTCGGTCACGCAGTCTGAAGCGACATCAGGACAGGCACGACGGAGCTCATGCTCAAGTAGCCCACGTACAGAGCCGTCAATGATAGCCACGGTGTGCGTGTTGGCTTCCACAAGTGTTGTAATTGTTGTAGTGCTGTAGTGGGAGATCCCGTCCGTTCTTCGGTCATCAATCCGCACAGTGATGCGCATAGAGTGCATACGATTGCACCAGGCTTTCCACGGAACGCAATTGTGCCACAATCAACGAGTTCATTCTCAACACCGCTTAGAAGCATCACATCCCTGGAGATGGCAGGTGCCCTCCAGCTGCTCGCACGATTTGCTGCACTGGTTTTGGTTCCGAAGCGTGCTCTCTCCTCGGTCTCAGGGGGCTTCTAATGAGTCGTGTGACCGCACAAAGCCAGCCACACACTTGAGGGACACTCGCACGCGAGAGACGAGGACCTGATATCTGCGAAATGAGCAACGCAACGACGGGTCGAAGAACACGGCGTCAAGCTGGACTCTTTCTCCGAAACAATCGTGGATAAAAATCGGAACCGCTGGCTCGACAGCTTCACAGCACCAGGGCGTATCGTGTCCAGAGACGGGATGCGACGATCGTGTCAGTGGCCGCTAGGTGACCGAGCTGGGCAACGCCACTATAGTGTACTCGCGCTTGCAGCGGACCGCTCTTGTGATGTCTGTTGGTTTGTATTGGTCTACACAGAGAACTGAGGTCTCAGCGTCCTGTCCAACGGGCAGCACATCGCATGCGCCGCGACCGAGTCGATGGCACACTTGTATCGGACCAACTCGCAGGTTACTTGTATAGGACCAACTCTTAGGTTTGAACCATGCGTCGTTCTGCTTACAACTGCGTCTTCCTCGATTCTCGTGACGACACTTTCGATGTTGAGATCACGCTGATATCGACCATGGACACAAACAGCGCGAGTGCAGCGATGTTTATGGTGGGCACGACGTTCATCTCGATCTGGGGATCACTGGCGGACTGGAAACGTACAGTCGTGAGAGTTGGATAGCTGCGATGAGCGGAGATCAAGCCAAAGCGTATCAGTTGTAACACACTCAAGCGTCCCGCGTTGCACCGATCGACAACAATGCGGACACGTACGAACCGACTTCGTGTCGCCCACCAAGAGATTCATTTGCTGACGCGGCCGCGTGCGACGGATTCGATTTCGGAGGCAAGCGATGAGTGTTCGGTGGTCGGCGGGGCACCGTGAAGAGCACGCTGCCCAGGGTGGTACGATGACACATGCCGTCACCTTGGAGAAAGAACAGTGGACCAGGAGGCTCGCCGCCCCCGCGGCCACTGTGCCGGCATCGATGTGTAGTGACACCTCACATCGACACTATTACAGTAGTGTGGATTGGGCACATCACGTCGGATAGGGACATAGCTTGTCCCTCTCTATTGCGGTGTGTCCACTCGTTGTCCATGGCGATCGTTGATGTAAGTACTTGCCGAGGCACATCGGATCGAACGCAAATCTCTGATTCTCAAATGCTACAGGATGCCTGTCCTGCAAAAATTGTTGGGGCTCAACGTACTCACGCTCCTGGAAGCCCCGCGGTCTCGCAGTTACAGGCACAGTCAATACAAGACAGATCGGTCGGATTGAGAATCACAGAGGACGCTAGTGATGGAGCGTTTCGTGCGTCACCTCACCTTCAGAATGGAGTGTGTCTATCGGCATGAGGCAGTCTCATCGACCAACGGGAACGAATCCCACATGGTGAAGCTGAAAGATTTTGCGCTGTTGCTGATCGCAAGATGGTCATCAACATCACCTTGATGGCTGCTTTCGATTGCGCCGCGAGCTTTCTCTCTTTCCTCGGACGCGCTGGGAGCGGGTAGCCGCGTTCACGGAACCCGGACTGTTTCTTCACGAGCGAGGCCCACACCCACGGCCTCGTCACTGGCTCAACGAACCGAGCTCCTTGCTTGCGCACAAAGCTGAGCCAGCCAGTACTACATGAGGTGCGCTTCGCGGAGGGATTCACCTCGGTGGGCACATTACCACGGCATCACACCGGGAAAGAACACCGCCTGCAGTGCACTGAGGCGACCAGCTCAAGCTGCACTACATCCTGCAAGCTCCCTGCCACCTCCCATACCCAATGGTGCGTTGTCCGGTCCAGCAACTCGTATTTCCCCGGACATTTTCACAGCGCACACGAGTGGACCGCCTTCCTCTCCATAGGCCTCCATAGCGTTGGCCCTACGTGGCCAGGTCACGGGCTCACCGTGTCCGGCGTTTCCCCGCAGCGTCATCAGCGTTTGTGCTGGCTGGCGGAATGTGCGCGTGCGTGCGTGCGCGAGCCAGGGCCATCTCAGCGCCCGATCCCCACCCCGTCGGTCATATGGCGACATCGCACGACTGATAAAGCACGCGAGCGGGCCACGCGATCGGCGGCTCCTCCTGCCCTCACGGTCTCCGTTTCCAGAACAAGGTGCCTACGTACTGGCGGATCTGATTCCACCGGCCAACTTCAACTTTGCCTCCCGTTGGTACTGTATCACCTAGTACGGTGTTCGAGGGCAGAATCAGACGAACAGCTCACCTTGTTTTGGCACAATTCGGGTTTCGAGCTGCCCTGAACCAGCTGGATGTTCCATCACGGCGCGGCTTTGTCAACTTGTGTCAGCGAGATACGTACGAGTACTGTGCGCTCGCCACCACGCTTGGCTAGCGGAGACCGTGGCGGTGGCCTTGCGCGGCAGCTCACAATGCCTCGGGCTCAGTATGGGGCGGGCCGCAGCGATCCGCGCTGGTCTCCTTCGCCGTACGTCCAGAGCAGAGCTTTTCCAGAGACCGGGGCACGTACGTACGTGGCCCTCCCGCCTCGCTCTTCCCCTGCCACGTCAGCGGTGCGACAGCAAGGGGAAGCGGGTTCCCGCGGCGGCCGGGCTCGAGTCTAAACAACCTGCCAGTCGCCACGTCGATCGGCCGTGCGGTGGGACGCCAGCGCGCGCTGGCTAGAAAGAAAATCAAAATTCCCTGACGAGACCGTGGCCGATGCACTGGCTTGTCTGCCAAAGCAGCAGGACGCCCCCGCTATACAGCGGTGTGGTTGGCTGGTTGATTCATGAGCAGCAGCTCAGCCAACGTGACTGGACCGAATGCCGTGCTTTGCCGTCGCTGCTCTGTGCCGGCAGGCTTTGTTGCGGCCCCTTGGAGAGCTCGGCGAGTCACCGCGTCAGTGTAGGTTTTTCCGGGGCGAGCACAGAAGTCAGCCAGCTCCGCTGACAGAGCTTAACTTCGCCTGGTTCAGCGATCGAGTACGTGAGAGACCGACACCGAGCGACTCGTTGAACCCTTCGGCCGCGCGACACGAACATATCTTCGTCTAGTTAGCTATTCATTTCCCACACAGAGTCCGACAGACAGCGGCCCTCCAGCAGCGATGAAACACCCGCTGCCCGAGTCGCCGTTCCCGCCGGCGTCGTTCTCGCAGGAGGACTGCCTCGAGTTCCGCCGCCTCGCACTCTCGCTCGTGGACGAGTGCCTCGAGGAGTTCGACGAGTACGTCGTGACCAACGACCGCACGGTCAACAGGCGCAAATGGAAAGAGATCAAAGCGATCGAGAACGTGGCCGTGTACAAACGCATGACCAAGGAGGAGGCCAAGCTCGCGCGGACGCCGCTGCCGTCAACCGTCTCCTCGGTGCGCGAGTCGTCGTCGTCCTCTTCTTCCTCCTCGGGCAAGTCGTTCGTGTCGAACCACGAGTACCAGACGCCGCGGATCATCGCCGTCGGCAAGGTCGTCGGGACGCTGGACGACGTCATGTACGGGATCGTGACGCCCGACAAAGAAGCCATGCGCGTCAACACGACCTACCTCGACGACGAATACATCGACTCGCGCGTACTCTGCTCAATGCAGTGCCCCACCGAGGCCAAGCCATTCCAGTTTCTGGGCGTCAAGTGGGTCGTGCGCGCGCCCGGCTCGATTGTCAAGCCGCGCGACGTGGTCTTCCTCGAGTGCACTGGCGTCAAGACGCGCGCCAACGGTGAGCGCGTCGGCTACTGTGTGCAGCACTCGGTTGACGTGCCCGAGTTCGACGAGCTCAAGGCGCTCGGCATCGTCCGCAGCCGGCAGTCCTGGACGAGCGTGTTCCGCGAGACCTCCAACGGCTCGGTCGAGCTGTACATGCGCATGTTCACGGACGCCGGCGGGAACGTGTCGGAGCGGCTCGCGCTCCAGGCAGCGGCCAACAGCCTGCTCACGGTCTGGAAGGCGCCCAGCTGCGCGCACAACAAGAAGCTCGCGTGGCTCATGCGCGACTCGTCGGCCAAGCGCAGCCCGCAGGTCGTAGCCAAGGCCAAGTCCGAGCGCGTCAAGCACTGCAAGCTCTGCGCCAAGGCGGTGTCGACCTTCGGCACGCTCACGACCTGCGAGTTGTGCCTCCACAAGATCTGCTCGCGGTGCCTCACCATGCGCAAGCTCTCGTACATGCGCGCAACCGGCCAGGTCTTCACGGTGCCCACGAGCTTTTGCAAGAACTGTATTGCGCGTGGCGCACGGACGAGCGCCTCCGACATCTCGATCATGGAGTACGTGCCCGACGCCGCGCCGCGCGAGCCTGAGATCATCGAGACGTCCGAGGTCTTCAATACCGGCGGGAGCGCGGGGGCTGGCTCCGTACGGCGCGGCGGCGTGCGCGACTCGACACGCTCGGCGCCACCGGGCTCAACATCGTTCACCTCCTCAACGCCGCGCGCCTCGGGCACGCCAGTCGCCCAGGCCTCGAGTCTGCCGGCAGGCCACATATCCGACTCACTGTACGACAGCGGGCGCGGCGGTGCGCCGGTTTATCTCCACGAACCGCCGCTCCGAGGATCATCGCGGTACGGCGCCATGCCGCCGACCCACAGCGCCAGCGGATACGCTGTCCCAGCGCAGCCGCGGGGCCAGCCGCTTGGGAACCCGTCCAGGCAGCCATATCAGCAACCGTATCAGCCGCAGTACCAGCCGCAGCAGTACCGACATCCACAGGCCGTGGCGGCGCCGCACATGGTGCCGTACCAGAGCGAGCCGCTCCACCCGGACGAGCACCGGCGCGCACTCTGGGAGCAGATGACGCAGCTGCGCATCCAGGCCGAGGAGGCGTACTGGCAGACTAAACGCAACGGCTATGTCATGAACGACGACGGCCATTGATGGTAGCGAGCGTACACAGGCATCTGGAATACAAACGATACGGCTGTGCAAGTGCCGCACACAGTCGATGCGAAGGCCAGAGGGCAGTGTCACACTGCGTGAGTGTGAGCTCCCCGCTATGCGAGCTGGCCCGATCTGATACACGCGCCCTACACCAGGAAATTTCGAACGGTTCGAAAATCAAATAGCTCGTAAAGCGCATACCCGTCGTAATACGATAACCTGATTCCATCGATAACTAACAGAAAATCCTCTCTAAAGTACCTTTGTAAAATAGTATCTGAACAGAAAAAGAGACGGCTCTCTTCTCTCATCACCTCGCCTCGGTCTCCACTCGCTGATCCATCGCCGCCCCGCTCCCTTCGTCAAGTGGGGAGACCACAACTGAAGCGCACGGAGTGTTCAGGCGCTGTGTACGACCGTTTGACTCGCAAGGACCACCCACCGGCGGTTTGCACGTCAGTATGATACGGATCCCACGCCCCGGGTTCTGGCGCCACATGCAGAGTAGCACGCCTGCTGGACCCTGATGAGTGACCCGCCACTGGCTCCTCTCGATCGCGCCCGAGTTCGGTCTCTCACACGCTGAACCAAGGCACTTCCAGTTCTCTCCTCCACGCAGGCAACCAGCTGCGCGCGGGGAGTCAGGCGCGGCGCTGGACAGCGCAGTGCGATTTGTCTCTGGTCGCGCAGATCTCGGCCACAGCCACCCCCGGTCATCGTCGCATCCGCCCATTGTCCAAGCCACCGCGCGCCCGGGACATCGCAACCATGAAGTTCCCGTTGCCGGAGCGGCCGTTTCCGCCACTGCAGCTCTCGCGCAGCCAGTGCGCGCGCTACGAGCGCACGGCCATGGCGATCATACGTGAGACCGTCGACGAGTTCGACGCGTTCGTGCACCGCGCGAACCGCACGGTGGACCCCAAGGTGTGGAAGTCGGTGCGCACGCGCGAGAATGTGACTGTGTACAAGAAGCGCGAGCTGGAGAACATGGTGCTTCCTGAGGATGCCACGGAGAGGAGCGCCCGATCAGGGTGCAACAGCTCGAACTCGTCGAGCCGCCAGTCGTCGACCGAGAGCGTGTCGGCAATCACGCAGTGGACGTTGCCCAAGCTACTCGGCGTGGGGTCGATCGTGGGCGATTTTGACGACGTGATGTACGGTGTGATCTCGCCCGACCTCGACAGCATCAAGGTGAAGACGACGTACGTGGACGACGAGCTCGTGGACAGCGACATCTTGTACGCGATTCAGCGCGGGACGATGGAGGACCCCTACCGGTTTCTTGGGGTCAAGTGGTTCGTGAAGTCGACACCGAGCGGCAATTTAGTCCGGCCGCGGGACTTGGTGTTCATCGAGGCGACGGGCGTGTATATCAATGAGGCGGGCGACAAGTACGGGTACCACGTGATGCATTCCGTCGACTTGCCCGAGTGTCCGAATATCGACCACATGGGGTTCCGTCGCGGCAAGCTCTCGTCGTGCTTTCTCTTCCGACCGCTGCCCAACCGCAGTGTCGAGGTGTACATGAAGTCGTTTTTGGACGTCGCGGGCAACTTGCCGGATGTGATCGCGATTATGTCGGGCGTCCACGGTCTCATCGGCTTCTGGAAGTCAGTGTACTCGGCCGAACGCAAGAAACTGGCATGGATACTGCGCGAGTCAAGAGCTGCGGCGGCTAGAGCCCGGACGCGAGGACCTGGTGGCGCCCAGCAGGTCGTGGTTCACACCGACGGCAACGGGCGACAGTGTTGTGCGTTGTGCGAGCAGAAGCTTTCGACACTGCGGTCATCGGTGGCGTGTGAGCTGTGCCGCGCGACGGTGTGCTCTCGGTGCTCAACGACGCGGAAGCTGACGTACGTGTTGGATGGCGTGGTGTCGAAGGAGACGATGCCGTTCTGCAAGAACTGCATCACGAAGGTGATCCACACGAACGCGGCGGAGATTGCGCGTCGCGAGCACGTATCTATCGCCGAGCAGGACGTCCACCAGAGTGTCGTGGCGCCTCAGACGACTAAGAACCGATCCATGAGCATTCCTGGTCCGGCGGGCCCGTCACCGACAGCGAAAGCGAGAGCATTCGACACTGGGAAGCGGGTGTCGGTGGGGACAACGCGTTCACGGGCGCCGACGGCGGCCAATGCACAAAGCTCTGGCTCTTCAGACGTGCGAGCCGATGCCCTGGTCGTGAGCCGACCGCGGCCGCTGTCGAATGCGTCGTCGTTTCAACCGGTACCTGCACCTGCACCGTCGTCGACGCCGTCGCCGGAGCAGCAAGAGCTCTGGCTACGGATGCGAGAGCTTCGCATGCAAGCGGAACAGGCGTACCAGCTCACGGCGCAGAACAACCATGCGATGGCCAGGGCGACCGACGGCAAAGCAAAGCGATGAACTTCAAGCCAGGGGCGTTTTTCGCACCCATCGTTTGCCCTCACCACCCAAGATCAATTGGTACACGTATCTTACGTTCTCCTTCTTCCGTGTACCGTTTCGAGATCCTGGGCAATGCCGGCTTCAACCGGAGCACAGAACACTTGCGCGCGTTCGCTGCCCTCCAGCTGCTCGGATCAGCGCAGAGAGCTCGCTCAAGAACAACCACTGAGCGTTGATCAGTCATGTGGTATGACTGATTGCTTCTTGACCTTCTTGTGGGTCCGGCGTGTCGATCCATGTGGGCGACCAGTTCCTCGCAGACGAGTAGCGTGCACTTCAAGTGAGTTCTGAGCACAGATCCCGACTAGTAAAAGCGAAGCGTGCAAGTGCCGGTACACGAAGTCCAGTGCGGTGGCGAACGAGGCGCTGGCGGCGCGTGGGAACGGGTGGCACCAGCGGCAGTGCTGTGCGCTTTGTTCCCAGCGCTGTGGTGGTCGGCGACGTGCGAAATGTGCGGCGCGCCGTTGTGCAAGAGCTGCGTCACGAAGGTGATACCACGAACGCGGCGGAGATCGCGGGTCGCGAGCACTTCCACGACAGGCCGCAAGTACAGTAGATTACGCCTCGTGCTCTCGCCACACGGCAGGTTGAAGAACCCTTCACCCAGCAGTCCAGATCAGTTGGCGGCTGCCAACGCGAATTTTCTCTGCACTGACGTACGGGAGGCGAGAGGGGCGGGCTCGCTCTGGGTCCCCAGCCATTGGGATTGTGGAAGCTTCTACATCGGGAGCCGTGCGAGACGACTTGCTTGTCGTCACGTGGCCAACTCTGAGAGAGGTGTGCGAACACAGTTGCAGTTCAGGACCTCGTCCCGGACCGCAGGAGTCAACGACGATGGAGTACGCAGCCTCTTCGGACGCTGCACACGGAGCGAGCGGGTCAAGAGATGTGTGAGGACGCGATCGGCCTCAACGCCAACCCGTAGGCTCAACGTGTGTTCTCCCTGGTGCCATCAGGACACACGGCGTGGAGTGGACGAGAACTCCTGCCCCACAGACTTCGAATGTTTTGAATATCACATGGACCTTTAAACGTATACCCTCTCATAGGCGATGTACTGAGTTTTGGACAGACAACACATTTGTTGGAGTATACATCCAACCGAAACGTATACAGCACTCCTGTGACCTCGTGTGTGTACATTTCCTTTGGCAGGGTCACTGGCCAGAAGGCGAGGGCGGCCGCGTCCTCGCCACTCGCACGCCACTTGTTCGTGTTCAGCAGACGCGTCGGGACCTGCTGTGGGTCCGACTCCGACCGCACGCAAGCGCGCACGGCAGTCGCACTGTTTCAACTCACGCGGCTCGCCAAGATGATACGCCTCCCGGCTGACGCTTGGGGCGTGGGCGACAACTGACCCCTGTCGTCACCAGCAGTCTCTCCCTCTGGGAGCGGCAGGCACCTGCACGCCGGCAACCAGCTGGACGCAGCCATCACCATTGCGCTGGACGACACAGTTGCGAGCTGGCCCTCCTCGTCGCGTGCAGCGTTCCAAGCCCACACAACGACCGAGCGCTCGGCTCCCTCCATTCACCAAGTTGCGCGCTCGCGCTGACTACACTCCCACAACAACCAGCACAGCATGAAGTTCCCGCTGGAGCAGAGGCCGTTCGCGCCGCTCCAGCTCTCGCCCGAGCAGTGCGCGCGTCACGAGCGCACCGCTATGGCGCTCATACGTGAGACCGTCGACGAGTTCGACGAGTTCGTGCACCGCGCGAACCGCACGGTGGACCCGAAGGTATGGAAGTCGGTGCGCACGCGCGAGAACGTGACCGTGTACAAGAAACGCGAGCTGGAGAACATGGTACTTCCCGATGAGGCCTCAACAGAGAGCAGCGGTCGCTCTGCATACAACAGCTCGAACTCGTCGAGCCGTCAGTCATCGATCGAGAGCGTGTCGGCGATCACGCAGTGGACACTGCCGAGGCTTCTGGGCGTGGGCTCGATCGTGGGCGACTTTGACGACGTCATGTACGGCGTGATTTCACCTGATATGGACAGCATCAAGGTGAAGACGACGTACGTGGACGACGAGATCGTGGACAGCGACCTCCTCCACGTGATCCAGCGCGGGACGGTCGAGGACCCGTACCGGTTTCTCGCGATCAAGTGGTTCGTGAAGTCCACGCCGAGCGGTAACATTGTCCGGCCACGCGACTTTGTGTTCATCGAGGCCACGGGCGTGTACATCAACGACTCAGGCGAGAAGTACGGGTATCATGTGATGCACTCGGTGGATCTGGCGAAGTGTCGGAGTCTCGACCACATGGGGTTCCGTCGCGGCAAGCTCTCGTCGTGCTTTCTGTTCCGACCGCTGCCCAACCGGAGTGTTGAGGTGTACATGAAGTCGTTCATCGAGCCAAGCGGAAATGTGCCGGACATGATCGCGATTATGTCGGGCGTCCACGGTCTGATTGGCTTCTGGAAGTCAGTGTACTCAGCGGAGCGCAAGAAGCTTGCGTGGTTGTTGCGCGAATCGAGAGCTGCGGCGGCTCGAGCACGCACACGCGGACCTGGTGGCGCCCAGCAGGTCGTGGTATGCGTAGACGGCAACGGGCGACAGTGTTGTGCGTTGTGCGAGCAGAAGTTCACGGCGCTGCGGTCATCGGTGGCGTGTGAGCTGTGCCGCGCATCTGTGTGTTCTCGGTGCTCAACGACGCGGAAGCTGACGTATGTGGTAGACGGCGAGGTGTCGAAGGAGACGATGCCGTTCTGCAAGAACTGCATCACGAAGGTGATCCACACGAATGCGGCGGAGATTGCGCGTCGGGAGCACGTATCTATCGCCCCGCAAGGCATCCAGCATCCCGCGGTCACACCACACGACGCATTGAAGACACGCTCGTTGAGCAATCCTGGTCCACTGGGGACGACGCCGACTGCGAAAGCGATCGCCTTCGACGCTGGTCCGCACGATGCAGGCGCGACACGTTCGCGCGCGCCGACCGTGGCGACCGTGAAGAGTCACGCACAGACAGACATGGAGTGTGATGCCCTTGTCGTGAGCCGGCCGCGCCCAGTGTCGAACGCGTCGTCGCTGCGGCCAGCACCGGCGCCAACGGCGTCGCCGCAGCAGCAAGAGCTGTGGCTGCGGATGCGTGAGCTGCGGTTGCAGGCGGAACAGGCGTATCAGCTGACAGCGCAGAACAACCAGGTTATGGTCCAGACGACCGACGGAAGAGCGCGATTCGAGTAAGCGCTCCCATCGGTTCTCACAGTGCCGTGAGTGCTGAGAGAAGCCTCCAGGACCCCGGTCAAGCCTCGGAGCGGAGCTTGAAGTACTGTGTGAGCGCCTTGCAGTTGCGAGAGTGGGAGAGCCGTTCTCCTGCGCGGCGGGAACCTCCGTTGTGATATGCTGACTGACCGCTCCCGCGCGAAACACAAACTGCACACGCGTGCGGATCGATTACCAGCCCTCCGACCACGACTCGACGGCCGTCGACAGGAGATCGAGTGAAGACTCCTGTGTGCAATCCGACTACCAGCGCGGCCGCCGTTAGACATGAAAGAGCGGGCGTCTCCTGCTGGAGCCCCAGACTGCTCTCTATTCCTCGCTACACACCACCAGTACAGTATTATGGATCTAGCTGCCATTGAACATGTTGCACGACCGAATGTATCGCTTCGTGTGTATGTCGCCTGGCACTTCGAAGTCTGTACTGTACAACCTTCATTGCAGAAAGTCACACTGTACTACTGAGGCCGACGAGTGTACAGCATGCGCGGAAAGCGAGCTTTTCGCGTCAACTGCGTAAGGCGGAGGGGAACGCAGACCGCCAGGATCTCACAGGCGAACGCATCGTGCATCCACGCAGATCCTCAGCCGTTGATAGGCCCAGTCTCCGACAGTCGGGTGGCGCTGTGAGCCCCAGAGCGATGGCTTGACGCCGGCGCGCTGCCTCTCATCAGTCTGAGCAATCCAGTCCATCAGCAACCCGGCGGGGGAGGAGAGCTTGTGTTGCGGAAGTGGGAGAGAAGCGCGGTGGCCGCCACAGACGCACCGCACTGCCAACTGGCGGAGGGGTGGTGACCAGCCACCCCGTCTCTCGCTCTCGGGAGAGGGATCTTTGTTCTGCCCGCTGGTGCTCTGGTGGCGCTCTCTCTTGTGCTTCTCTCTCGCTCAGATAAAATGTCTCGCTCTCTGCCGCAAGAAGGAGACAAACTGGGGGAACCGATGTGGAACAGCGAGAGACCACGAGAATGCATAAAGGTCAGGTGCCATCCAGGTATCCAGGTTCGGTAGGCAAAGGATTCCTTCTGAGGTGCGGTTCCGCGGTGCCATCCTGGAATCCAGATTTCTCCGCCCGCCGAAATGCGTCTGTTTCGTCGAGGGATGCGACCGGCATAAGCTGCGGAGGGCACGCACGCACTGGTCGGTGACCTCTACACCGCTGGAGGTGAACGGTAGGTACGGTGCCCAGCGACCAAGAGAGGATGGCTGCAGCACCTATCGTTCCCGGCGCCGTTCGCGGCGATCACGACTCGTGGTCCACGAGGGCTTTGTGTACACTGCCACGCGCACGGCGACGCCAAAAGACAAGGATTCGCAGTTCTTGAGCGCGTTGACGATCCTGTGACCTGTTCTGCGCCAGCCTGGATGACTGCGTGGCCTGGCCTATTAGGCCTGGCGTGGCGTGGCGTACACTGAACAGTGGTGTGCTCGCTCCCCAAACGGTCAGGTTTGCGACAATGAATCCATGCGGCGCGCTCCGCGAGGATCGGCATCGCGTCACATCCTCTCTCTTCGCCTGTCCCGTGGTGACTCGCGCGGCTGCCGCACCGCCCATCTCGCGCTTAGGTCGCCACCGACCAGCTCCGCCGAAATGCCAAAGCAAGGTATCATACATGCTTCGTAGCCTATGTTACAAAGTGCATAGTTCACACGTTATAGTACGAAAACACAAGGTATCACCTTGATTTGGAGAAGACGCTGCCGTTAGTCTCATCACGACGCAAACCCGTCCACTTCTACATCAGATCCCCTCGGAGAAAGGGAGGCCCACGCAGCGTGGGCCACGCTGCCGAAAGTCTCGGCTGCTCTCGGCGGCTGTGAAAACAATCGAGGAAGGAAGGAAGGAAACAAGGCGCGTTACGGCCCATCACTTTTCCTAATTCGATGCACAGGCGTCCGCGATCACGACCCCGACGTGGCGCCCCCTCTGGCCCTCTCCCCCGCTCTTCCACTTCCCCCCCTCTCGCTCTCTGGCTCCACGGGTCGCCGCGGACATCATTTGCCAATCCACCGGCCAGCGCCTCTGTTGGGCGCCGACGGTCTCTCCTCCACCCACACACTCGCACTGTGCAGCCACAGTCTCACTTCCTGTCCGAAGAGTGATGAAGTTCCCGCTCGCCGACCCGCCGTTCCCGCAGCTCGCGCTCACGCCCGAGCAGTGCGAGGCGTATGAGCGCCTCACCACCGCCGCGCTACTCGACACCGTGGCCGCGTACGAGACCTTCACGCTCAAGCACAAGCGCGCGATGAACAAGAAGCACTGGAAGGCCGTCAAGAGCCGCGAGAGCGTCACGGTGTACCGCAAGCGCGACGGCGACGAGTCGGCCGAGCCGGCCTCGGGGTCTTCGTCGGCGACGGTCAAGCTCGTGGCCGTGGGCACGATCGTGGGCAACTTTGACGACGTCATGTACGGCGTGGTCGCGCCGGCCTCCGAGTGCGTCAAGATCCGTTCGACGTACGTCGAGGACGACGTGCTCGACGACATGATGCTCCAGCAGATCCAGTACGCGACGCTCGAGGACCCGTACAAGTTCCTCGGGGTCAAGTGGGTGGTCAAGTCGAGCTCGGGCGTCGGCGCGTGGCCGCGTGACTTTGTCTTCGTCGAGGCAACAGGCACTCACGAGCTCGCGAGCGGCGAACGTATCGGCTACCAGGTCCAGCAGTCAGTCGAGATCCAGGATTGCCACTACCTCAAGGACCAGGGCATCCTGCGCGCGAACGTCGCCTCCTGCTCTCTCTACCGGCAGCTCCCGAACGGTACGGTGGACGTGTACATCAAGTCGGACATCGAGCCCACAGGCAGTCTCCCGGAACGCATGGCTGTCAGCGCCGCCGCGGCCGAGATGATTGACTGCGCCAAGGCGATCTGGTGCGCGCAGAACAAGAAGTTGTCGTGGCTCATGCGGGATGCCGCTGTGAAGGCGCGTGTGCACAACCGGCAGCGCGGCCGTGACGAGTTTGGCGACTACGTCGGCACCATGAAGACCGACGCCAAGGGCAAGCACTGCTGCGCGCTGTGCGCGCAAAAGTTCTCGGCGTTCCGCACGGCCGTGACCTGCGAGCTGTGCAAGACCATCGTGTGCTCTCGCTGCAAGACCGCGCGTAAGCTCACGTACGTCCACGGCGGCACGAAGGTGACCAAGATCCCCACGGCGTTCTGCAAGAACTGCGTCACGAACGCCAACGGCATGAACTCGATCGAGTTTGCGCGCAGCGAGTACGCGCCGCAGGAGATGTTCCCGAGCCACACCACGCGCCAGTCGCCGGCGCCCTCGGTCGCGTCCGCCGCGAGTTCAGGGCGTCGGCGCCAACTCACAGCCACGTCGCGAAGCGAGACATCCTCGGGCCGCGGGCTGCGCAAGCAGGCTTCCGCTTCCGAGGACTGGCGGCAGCTCTCGCTCGCCGACACGGAGGGCTCGAGTCTCCCAGCTTGGAGCATGGACGGCAGCGAAGAGAGCGAGCTGTCGTTCTCGCGCGACAGCGTCGAAATCGACACGATGGACGACGAGCGGTACCACCGGCGGCCGCCCACGACCCACGAGCAGTGGGAGACCAAAGGCCAGATGATCGTGCTCAAGCAGCCGCGCAGCGGCGCGCCCATGCCGATCCAAGAAGCTGCGTATTACCCGCACCAGCAGCAGCTTCAGCACCAGCCTATCCAGCAACAGCAGCAGCAGTACCAAAAGCCCACGCAGCAGGAGGAAATGTGGATGCAGATGAACCAGCTCCGCCTCCAGGCCGAGAACGCGTACCGACTGACGCGCCAGAACAACCAGGCGCTCGGCGAGAGCCGCGTTGCGCGGCCGCAGTGGTGAGAGCCGTGTGCACCGGAAGATGTGTTGAGTGTTGTGGGGACCGTGGAGTCGTAATAAAAGTGTGTGGTCGTGCCAGAGAGCGCTCGTTGGGACGCCAGTGTTACCAAGAGGATGCATCTCCCTGCTCTATGCAACGTGTGCCATTTGACGTTGACAAGCGAAGCGGTGGACCATGGTTTAACGGGTGACAGCAGCTCTTCTGTGGGACCCGCCTCCACACGAAAGCAACATGAGCGTCCGCTGTGGGCTCAAGATGCGCAGTTCTCCTGGCTGGCTGTCCCGTGTCGGAGGCGATCAGGACAACCGACGCAGCTGACGAGGATCGAGCGGCACGGTGGAATGCTGCTGACCACTGTGGTCGCACCTTCAGTTTGGCGGGGCTGGGATGAGTGCACTGCCAAACCGCCCTCCAAATTACAGGGCGGACCATCCACCTCAGATCACATCCATGGAAGATCGTGCTCGAGGTCTCTGACGCCCGCTCCCTTTGCCCACGAATGGCCAAACACGCAGCTGCACGGCTTGTTGAACGTGCCCTGGTCGGCACGGGACTCGTGATGATTTAGAAACCAGCCCGCCGGATTGAAGTGCGGGGCCGCTGTCTCCAGCCGTGCATCGGAAGCCTCACTTGGGTGTCAATCTTGTCCCTCATGGCTGTGGCATGTCAACGTGCCGAGTGTGCTGACCATGAAACTGGATCAGAAAGCTGAGAGCACAGAACCAGACCCGAAGTGGGCTCAAGAAGAGATCGCCACAAATCCTCGGCTGCCTGGATCGCTTTAGGATGAGCGCAAGCCGAGCATGCCGGGGCTCATCACTGGCGTGATGAGGCAACGATGCGCCGTGTCGACGAGCGAGCGCTGTCGCATGTGCAAGAGTTGAAGCGCTGGCGTCAGTCCGTCGCACTGTCGCCTGGGTGTACACACGCGGATGTGTATCGATCCGAGTTGAGCAAGCAGTCCCATTCCTGTAGCACCCGTCGACAGCTCGACCCGATGCATGAGAGTTCTTTCCCGCGCGGTGTGATTGCAGGTCAAGGACTTGCACAGCGCGGAGGCCGCGTCACGCGGCGCCGGGAGATCCGGCATCCCCGCGGCGCTGAACTTCCCCCCGAGAGAAGACCACGGTCCCATCTGGAGGTCAAGAAAGAGCGGCGTGATCGGCTGCGACCCCCCGACGGAACCTCAATTCTTGCGAGAAAATATGTAGCCATCACGAAGAGCTCACCTCGTTTGATTGTCGAATATGCATTGCTACAGGTTCATGTACATGTCAACGAAGTCATAAAGCTGGATATCAGATAGACAGATTCAAGAAGGGTATTCGATTACAGAAGAGCGCGTCACGCGTCGTGTTCCGAATCGTGACCCGAGCCAGCCGGCGCCCTCTGGCGGGTCTCTGCAAACCAGACGCTGGATTGCAGCGAACATGGAACGTGAGCGACCCACCGCGCTGGCTCGTCCGGCTGATCAGTGGGGCAGGCACAGGCCGCGCGGTTCGGCGCTTCGTGGCTGCTGGTGTCCCTGCAGGGCGTCAACACTGCCGTCGCGATCGATCCGATCGCCCCTGTCCTCGGCCACGAGCGGAGACCGTGCCAGTCGCGGACAAGCAGTCAGACCACTACAACGCTCCCCCGTCCGCTTGAGCCACAGCAGCAGCATGAAGTTCCCGCTGCCGAGCCATCCGTTCCGCACGGTCGAGCTCACGGCCGCCCAGTGCACCGACTTTGAGCACGTCATGGAGGCGTTGCTGGACGAGACGCTCGGCGAGTACGAACGCTTCGTGCACTTGGAGAACCGCACGCTCCACAAGAAGCTCTGGAAGCCCGTCAAGACCCGCGAGAATCTCACGGTCTACAAGGAGACCACGCGCGGCGGCACGGCGCCGCGTGCGCTGCCGGCGCAGATCTCGGCCGACGCGGCCGTGTCGCTCGCGGCCAACATGAACGACTGGCGCCTGCCCAAGCTGCTCGCGGTCGGCTCCATCGTCGGCACGCTGGACGACGTCATGTACGGCGTGGTCGCACCCGATGTCAAGTCGATGTTGCTGCGCAGCTCGTACGTGAGCGACGAGCTCGTGGACGGCGGCGTGCTTTTCCACATCAAGGGCGCGATCCCGGAAGACCCGTTCCGCTTCCTCGGGATCAAGTGGCTCGTCAAGGCGCACCCGACCGCGATCAACGCCGTCGTGTCGCCGCGCGACACGGTTGTGATTGACGCCACGGGCATCCGCGTGATGCCCAATGGCGACCGCGTCGGCTACCACACGTTCCACTCGGTGCTGCTCCCGGAGTGCCCCGAGCTCAAGACCCACTCGATTCTGCGCGGCCACTTGTCCTCGTGCTACCTGTTCAAGCAGATGCCCAACGGCACGGTCGAAGTGTACATGAAGACGTATGTGGACCCGGGCGGGCGACTCTCCGAGTCGCTCGCGGTCAACTCGGTCGCGAACGCGCTGGTCGGGTGCTACAAGTCGGTGCTCTGCGCGCAGGGCAAGAAGCTCACGTGGCTCATCAAGCAGAACGCGCACGAGCGCAACAAGAACAAGCACGCGAGTCGCCGTGGCGGTGGTGACGCGCCTGCCACGGAGGAAGAAAAAGACCACTGCTGTGAGCTTTGCCAGACCGCGTTCCGCTCGTACAAGCTCGCACGTGGTTGCGTAGCGTGCCTGCGCTCGGTGTGCTCGCGGTGCCAAATGTCCCGCAAGATCGGCCACATGCAGAAGGGGCTCCAGGTCAAGCAGACCTCGGTGGTCGTGTGCAACGACTGCTGCGCGCAAGCCGCACAACTGAGCGCGCTCCAGGTCGCGCGGGACGAGTTTGTAGGCCGCCAGGTGCACCAGCACTCGCTCATGACGGACAACCACTCGAACTCGAGCGACAGCGAGTCGTGGACGATGTCGGGCACGACGCTGATCACCGAGGAGCTAGCCGGCCAGCTCAGCTTGTCGCCGTCGACCACGCCCGGCAGCCAGCGGCAGTACACACGCACGATGTCGTCGGAGCGCGACCGCCAGATCTTGTACCCAGATACCAGCTCAACTGTGACCTCGTACGCACCGGAGCAGCGGATGATGCGCACCAACAGCTTCCCGACGCCGCCAGTGGGCTCCGTCGCCGGCTCGTACGACGAGGGCAACCATCGCGATCAGCTGCTGCTGCAGATGAACCAGCTGCGCCTCGCGGCCGAGCAGACCTACATGATCACCAAGCAGAACGAGTCCGCGATGCGCTTCTCGCCGTTGCTCGATTAGAGCGGCTCACGGTTCTGGAGCGACGAACACGCTCGTAGGGAGATGGCTACATGTGGATGGTCGTGCGTGCTGTTCCACTCGTGTCACCACGGCGTTCGAGAAGGGGATAGCCTCAGCAAGTGCAATCGGTGGATGGGTCTCCCGCCACCAGTTTATTTATCAACGCATTTTGAACATCTTGAATTCACATTCGCCGTTCTGCTGTGTTTCATTGACAATTACCTACCAAGCTAGCACATCTATTGCATTCGGATCCCGTGTTTTCGGAGCGTGTCACCGTCGCACCGGCTCGCTGTCCACGAGCAGCGTGTTGGTGTGCTTGGTGAGCTGATACGTCTGCTCGGCCGCGATCCGCAACTCGTTCATCTGCCGCCACAGTGCGGCCTGATCGTTCGCTGGCGGCATCGCACTTGGTACCACGACGACCGGCTTTGCGTGGCTACCGGAATGGGCCCTTTGGAGCGCGTTGTCCTCGAGATACGACAAGTCGATCGAGCTCATCGAGCGAGAACTTGCGAGCGTGGATGTGCCCGTGACGTCCGAGCCAACACTGTGCTCCAGTGAGAGACCACCACGCGCTGTCGCCAACGCGGAGGCCTTGCGGGACCGCGTGCTACCGGGCCACGAGCCGTCCGAGGACGAGTCACCGCGCGACCGACTGCTTGCCATCGACTGCTCCTCGACGGCACGGCACTCACGCTCCCATAGCAGTGCGTCCCCCTGGATCGTGTTCTGGCTGCGCCAGCGCGAGGCCGAGACGAGCCGCAGCGGCAGGCTCGGGTCCAACGTCAGGTTCTTGGCCGCGACGATGCACTTCTTGCAGCACGACACGGGGATCTTCTTCTCATCCGAGAGCAAGTGCTTGCGCGAGCGGCACTTGGCACACACGGAGCTGCCGCACAGATGGCAAAGCGCCATGGACCGCGCTGTCGCCAACGCGGAGGCCTTGCGGGACCGCGTGCTACCGGGCCACGAGCCGTCCGAGGACGAGTCACCGCGCGACCGACTGCTTGCCATCGACTGCTCCTCGACGGCACGGCACTCACGCTCCCATAGCAGTGCGTCCCCCTGGATCGTGTTCTGGCTGCGCCAGCGCGAGGCCGAGACGAGCCGCAGCGGCAGGCTCGGGTCCAACGTCAGGTTCTTGGCCGCGACGATGCACTTCTTGCAGCACGACACGGGGATCTTCTTCTCATCCGAGAGCAAGTGCTTGCGCGAGCGGCACTTGGCACACACGGAGCTGCCGCACAGATGGCAAAGCGCCATGGACCGCGTCGCAAGGAGGCCGGGGACGCTCTGGCAGATCGAACACTGGTGCGCGCTACGCGGCGTGACGCGCATCGTGCGGTTGAGCACGGGGCTGCTCGTGAGCGCGAGCGCCGTGAGCTTCTTGGCCTCGGTGCACTCGACGCTCTTGCCCACGGACACGGCAATCTCGGCCGTGGACATGCGCGCGATCACACCCGGGATGCGGCCGCTAAGCACGTAGTCGCCCAGGAAATAGACGCCCACGCGGCCGGGGCTCACCTGGCGATAGATGATGCGGATGTGGGCCTTGGCGCGGATCGCACACTGCGGGCTAAACGGCGGGCAGACTGGGTGGTCAAACGTCTCGGTGATGTGGAACGCATACCGCTCACCACGCGCGTCGCGGTCGATGCCCAGGTACTCGAGTACGACGCCGTCCCGATTCTTGACGAGCCCGCCGGCGGGGGTCTCAATAATGCGCCACTTGACCGCGAAGCTGCGGAACGGGTCCTCGTCCGTGCCGTTTTCGAAGATGTGGAGCACGGCCGAGTCGAGTGCGTCGGCGCTCAGGAACGACGTGGTCACGCGCATGTCCTGTGTGGTCACGTGGTGGACACCGTGGATCACGTCTTCGAGCGTGCCCTCGATCGTGCCGACAGCGAGCACGCACTGGGCGCTGCGACCCGCGGCTATCGCGGCAGACCGTGGCCGGTACACGCGCAGCTGGTCCTTCTCGCGGAGCATCTTCCACTGGGCCGAGTCGACGCGCTCGTAGTGGGAGGCTGCGTACTCGCGCTCCTCCGAGACGCCGAGCGCCACGAGGTCGATCATGAGCTGCCGCCAGCGCGCCTCGTCCTCGGGCGTGTACTGCAGCGGCCGGAAGTAGCCGTCGCGGAGCGGGAACGACACGTTCATGGTGCGATGAGAGAGCTGACGGTCTCCGATAAAGCGGCGAAGTCGTCTCGGGCTGCGCAAAGGTGTTTGGCAAGTGTGGATTCCTCGGGTGGCCGTGCTGGCGTTGCTCAAGACACAGAGATATACCCAACGGATGCAAGTGCGCCTGCTGGTCCAACGCGACAGGAGGCGGGAGACGGCGACCAGCTGATCCGGCACGGCCGGTGGGTTTGTTCTTCCCTCTCTCTAACGGATCCTTCAGCTGGTCTGAAGTCCAGCCTGTGGGAACCGAAATGGAGGCGCGGGTCGACAGTGAGGTCAGACTCTCGCGAGGTTCCGTTTGCAGCTCCCCAGCGGACCGCCACCACTGATCACACAGAAGCGAAGAAACGCATCACAAGTTCCCACTGATACTGTACGGTACGACATGGCGAGGCCTGGGGGCGCCAGTCTTCCACAGAATCGAGGAGAGTGACACTGTGCTTTCAGTACGATGGCAGCAAGCCAGCGCTGCGTCTGGTCATCGGTCAACGCCGTGCGAGTGTTCACTCGAAGCGACTCTCAAGCGAGTTGGGCTGCGCCACCGTGGCTGCGCACCCACCGGATGCCATCAGTCGCTGTAACAGGCTGTCCCGTGACGGGAAGCAATAGAGGACGGGACTCCCGTCCTCTATTGCTTCCACGAGAGCGCGCGTACTAAACGCCACCGTGGCTCGGTTGGCGCCACCGTGCAATCATGCCACTCTGGCTATCATGCCGACCAGCGTAGCTTTTCACTTGTTGGGCTGCGCGCTCAGGCACCGGGAGCCCTGAGATCTGACGCATGCGACCGGCTGTTTGATCTAGCGCAGCACAACCAAATGTCTCGGGTTCTGCCGCCCCAACAATGGCACACGCCCATGTTGACGCGACACCTCCGAATGGGTACATCTCTCCCCACCTGCGCGGCCAGTTTCCCGCAGCAGAACATTTCTGACCACACGACCCCCATTGTCGATCCCGGTGATGATGACCAAAGCGATCGCCGTGAACAGCATGGAGAGCGCGGCGTCGTGAGCCCCAGTACCGTCAAATGACGGCCGGCTGAGTCCTGGAAAGAGATCGTCTGTAGCTCCGCTGTCATGGCTCACGAGCGGTCCCAGATTCCTCCCTTCTGGCCGTTCCAGTTTGGACACGGTCCTTCGAGATGGACCTGGATGGCCAATGAACGTGTCCTTGGGTCACTCCACGTCGGACCAACCGATTGTCGGAGCGACCGATTGTCGGAACCGATCCGAACGCTGTATAACTTCAACACGAGCAGGAGCCCATCGCCAACGCTTCAACAAAACTCTCGTCGCCAGACGACTCTCAAGAAGTCTGAGAGGCGTTCGAAGTGCGTGTGGTCTCATTGTGAATAGGCTAGATATCTCGTGCTAACCGCGTATCATGCACGCGACTCGCGTTGAGCGACGTGATCTGGTACGTCTGCTCGGCCGCGATACAGAGCGACTGCATTTTGCGCAGCAGCATTTGGTGGTGGTGTATGCGCTCATCGTTCTCCGACGCCGAAGAGCTGGTGCTCGCGCTGCGGGAGCGCGCCGAGGTGAAGTCGGTATCTGGCGTCGCAGAACCCGTGGTCACGCCGCGGGTGAGCGCAGGGCGGAACGACGCATTCGCGGGCGGGCGGAAGTCAGTCCCCGACGTTGTGGAGCCAGTGGTTGCACTACGGGTGAGCGCGGGGGGCAGCGTTGCATTTGTGGCCGGGCGATAGTTGGTCTCCGACGACGCAGAGCAGTTGCTCGAGCTGCGGGTGCGTTCGGAGCGGAAGTCGGCCTCTGATGCTGCAGAACCAGTGGTCGCGCTGCGGGTGAGCGCGGGGCGGAATGACGCATTCGCGGGCGTGCGGAAGTCGTTCACTGACGGCGCGGAGCCAGTGGTTACGCTGCGGGTGAGCGTTGGGGGCAAGGACACCTTCGCGGGCGGGCGGGAGTCGGTCTCTGACGATGCGGAGCTGGTGCTCACACTGCGGGTGAGTGCGGGGCGGAACGACGCATTCGCGGTCGAGTTCGCCTCGAGCTGGTGTTGGTGGTCCTCCCAGTCCTCGATAGTCTCCATGACCACGCTGTCGGCTCCAGAAGTCACGCGTGCGCGGCCCTGCAGCTCGATGACCTCGGTATCACTCCAGCTACGCGCGCGCTCAAAGTTGCCGAGGGACGTAAGCGAGCTGGGCTGTGTCGCGCTCGAGTCGGTCGAGTACTCGCGCTGGCGGTCGTCGCTGCCTCGCTGTAGCGACTTTGGCTTGGCGGCGGCTTCTTGCGCTACGGACTCAAGCGGTTCGACGGGGGACGCAGCGTACTGGTCGCGCGCGATCGCAAACGCATCCGCGACCGATACGTTGGCGATGCAGCTCTTGCAGACCTCGGCAACACAGGTCGTGAGCTCGAGCGCCTCGTTGGCCGCGCTGATCGAGCGCGCGACGCGACACCGCGAGCACACCCAGCCCGCACACAGCATGCAACCCCTGACTTTCCGGAATGAGCCGAACGCCTTGCTGCACACTAGGCAGCAGCGGTTGTCGCTCGCGGCCCTGGCCGCTTCTCTGGTCGCTGCTCGGAACCGTCTCCGCGCGCCGTCATTCTCGAGCAACCACGCGAGTTTCTTGTTATGCGAACACCAGACAGACTTCCACATCCCGATGAGGGTGTTGGCGGCCGACATGACCGCGATAGTCTCGGGCGCGTTACCACCGGGCTCCACATACGTCATTGAGTAGACCTCGACGATGCCGGGACTGCGTTGGTTATACAGGTAGCAGGCCGAGAGGCGGGCGCGCACAATACCGAGCGACTCGAGATCGTGGCACTGGGGCAGCTCGACCGAGTGCATTGCGTGGAAGCCGACGCGCGCGCCGTCTTCGAACGTGCGGACGCCCGTGGACTCGACGAACACGAAGTCGCGCGGCCATACGACGGCGTTGATTGAGGCCGGGTGTGCCTTCACCATCCACTTGAGTCCAGTAAACTGGAACGGATCCTCACGCGTCGCGCCACGGATCTCGTGGAGCACGGCGCTGTCCACGAGTTCGTCGTTGACGTAGGACGTCTTGACCGCGATGGTAGGTGCGTCCGGTGTGACAATACCGTACATGATATCGTCGAGGTCGCCAGCGATGGTGCCGACCGCGATGAGCTTGGGCATGGACCATTGACAGCCGTCAGCCGGCTGCTGGCGTTCGCTCCGCTCAGGCGGTGCGAGCAACTCGCGGCCAATGCGCTTGTACACGGTCACGTTCTCGCGGTTCTTGACCGCCTTCCAGAGCTTCCTGCTGAGGTTGCGGTTGTCGAGATGGATGAAGCGCTCGCGCTCGTCCAGCGTCGCGTTGATGACGTTCGCCAGCAGCGCTTCGTATTCGGCGCACTGAGCCGTCGAGAGCGCCATGCGCGTAAACGGCCGCTCGCGCATCGGGAACTTCATGGTCTCGAAAGGTGTGTGTGATAAAGTGGGGGAAGGGAGGTAGACGCGGGCGGGGGTGGTGTGGGTGTCAACTTTGCTGCGAATCGAGGAATGACGCCGTTCGAACCAGGAAGACAGCAAAAGGCGAGCCACCGAGTCAGACAGCCCTTTGCACATCGATCGCCGAGGCTCGGCCCAGAGCAGCTGCTTCGCGGGCTGGAACGTGACTGAGCGCCTGAGACCTGCCAATGGCAGGATTGGAGCGGGACTCGGTGTGGGCTGAGGGTGGGACTGTCTGGTGTGCATATACGGGACAGGATCACACGCCGAAAGGATGTTATCAAAGCGGTGGGCCGGATCGTCCGACATCGATATCCCTCGGTAACCCAAGGTGCCACACGTAAACCCCTGCACATCGTGCGAAGATTACATGATGGATGTGGCCGACGGCGGCTGGTGAGACCGCTCAGTGTGACTCCAAATCCTCTCGTTTTCACCCAGGATTCCTCAATATCGAAAATAATTCGTGACGGCGGTGGGTGGGGGCTCGACTTGGAGATGTCCTCAGCTGTGTCCAGGAAGAGACACGTATCCCAGCAAGTGCCTTGTGGCTCGAGTCGGATGCAGCCACGAATCCGCGGCGCCCGGATCTTTTGAAGACACAGTAATCCACATCGTCACCGCACACTCATGCTCGAAGCACGCGTCGTTCATGTGGTCGTTCATGTGATTGCATTATCAATAGGCTACAGTTATCGTGCTGTCCGCGTATCCAGCACGCGGCTCGCGTTCAGCGATGTGATCTGGTATGTCTCTTCGGCTGCCATACAGAGCGACTGCATCTTGCGCAAGAGCACTTGGTGGTGATCCTCATCAGCCTCACCGTTCACGCCGCCCGTGGCCGCGGGGCGTAACGACGCAGTTGAACTCGCCGCGAGCTGGTGCTGCTGCTCCTCCCAATCTTCGATGGTCTCCATCACCACGCTGTCGGCTTCGGATGTATCGCGTGATCGATTTTGTGGCTCGACGTCCTCGGTCTCGCGCCAGCTGCGCACGCGCTCAAAATTGCCGAGCGACGTGAGCGAGCTGGGTAGCGTCGCACTCGAGTCTGTCGAGCACTCACGTTGACTGTCGTCGCTGTCTTGATCAAGTAGCTTAAGTTTGGGGGCAGCTTCGTTCGCTGCCGGCGTGGCGGGGGAAAGAGGGGACACCACGTACTGGTAGCTCGCAATCGTAAACGCATCGGCGACTGCTACGTGAGCGATGCAGCTCTTGCAGACTTCGACGACACGCGTGGACACGACCAGCGCCTCGTTCGCAGAGCTGATCGAGCGCGCGATGCGACACCGCGAGCACACCCAGGCTGAGCACAGCATGCAGCCATTGACCCTGCGGAAGGAGTGAAACGCTTTGCTGCACATGTGGCAGCAGCGTTTGTCGCTGGAGCTCGCCGCGGCAGACGAAAGGCTGGAGGCCGCGCGGAACCGCCTCCGGGCCGCGTCGTTCTCAAGTAGCCACGAAAGTTTCTTGTTTTGTGCGCACCAGACCGATTTCCACATGCCGATCATGGTGTTCGCTGCTGACATGACCGCGATGGTCTCAGGCGCGTTGCCACCAGGCTCTGCATACGTCATCGAGTAGACCTCAACCGTACCGGGACTGCGCTGATTGTACAGGTAGCAGGCCGAGAAACGACCCCGAAGGATGCCCAGGGACTCCAGATCGCGGCACTGCGGATGATCGACCGAGTGCATTGCGTGGAAGCCCACACGTGCACCGTTACGGAATGTACGCACACCCGTCGCCTCGACAAACACGAAATCGCGAGGCCATACGACGGCGTTGATCGTGGCTGCATGCGCTTTGACCATCCACTTGAGCCCGGTGAATTGGTACGGGTCCTCGCTCGTCGCAGAGCGCATTTCATGAAGCACAGCGCTGTCCACGAGCTCGTCGTTGACGTAGGACGTCTTGACCGCGATGGTAGGCGCGTCTGGTGTGACGATGCCGTACATGATGTCGTCGAGGTCGCCAGCGATGGTGCCGACCGCGATGAGCTTGGGCATGCGCCAGTGGCAGCGCTCGGCGGGCTGCTCGAGCGCCGGCTGTCGGGGAGTCCCGCGCGTGACCGGCGGCTCGCGGCCGAGACGCTTGTACACGGTCACGTCTTCACGGTTCTTGACCGCCTTCCAGAGCTTCTTGTTGAGCGTGCGGTTGTCGAGATGGATGAAGAGCTCGCGCTCGTCCAGCGTCGCGTCCACGACAGTCGTGAGCAGCGCCTCGTACTCGTCGCACTGCGCCGGCGTGAGCGCTATGCGCGCGAACGGTCGCTCGCGCATCGGGAACTTCATGGTGCGTGTGTCAAAGTGAGAAAGAGACGCAGGCGGGCGTGGTGGCGTGTGCCAAGCGCGCCGCGAATCGAGAAGTGAGCGTGGTCGAACCGAGAGGACAGGCGGCGCGATCCACCGAGTCGGACCTCGTGCAAGTGGCCGGGCTTTGGTCGCCGAGCAGCTGCCGTGAGAACAATAAAGTGACTGCGTGAGTCCTGTGAGCAAGACGCGACTCGGTCTGTACAGTACAGAATCTCCTCCGGATGGGTGACAGGACGGGCCACGGCGGTCAGTGATGCCACCGAAGCGCTGTGCGTAACACGGGCAGCTGGGGAGACTGGCAGCTCGAAATCATTCTCAGAACCCTACTGTACTGTATTTCTGGTGTAATTGCAAATGGGTTCGCGATGGGAAAGGCGCGCAAGATAGCATTATAGAGGTAGACTGGAAAGAGTGGTATTGATATAAGAGCCCAATCGGTGGTCAGTCAACGTCGGGCACTGTGTGTCTTCCTATGGTTCAGAGTCACATGCCAAATAGCGAACTCAAATCAATACAGCAGGATCTTCCCCGAAGGAGCAGACGGGGCATGGAGATGGGCATATAAATTTTCAACTTTTGCAATTACACCAGAAATACAGTACTGTGTGGGTTCGACAGATGCTCCGCGGCGGCTGGCACGAAGTGCGCTCTCTGGGTCTCTGAGAAGCTCTTCGTTTCGTCCCCAGGTGGATTCTGGATTTCTCCGCATCGAAAGTCTCTTTGACCGCAGTGGGCCCACGTGGGACTCCTCACGGTGGGAGATGCCCTCGGTGGTGTCCCGGAACCTTCTGACCTACTGACAGTGTACTGTATGTGCAGCCAAGCCAGCGTCAAAACTCAGAAAGAAGGTCTTCGCTCGCGTCTGATGCAGCCAGGAATCCGCGACGTCCGGATCTTGAAGGTGGACCTGAAGTCGGCGGGGTCACCACTTTCCAGAATGCAGACTCCATTCTGTGTTGAGGAGACGGGATGTGACTGATCGCATCCGAATCAGGTGCACCGCGCTGAGCGCCGCTGACCACGACATCTGCAGCTGGCGGATACCAAGCGACACGCAGCAGGGCCCAAGTGTCTTTGCCCGCTTTACCGTGGATCGAGGCCTTGGATTCTTGACCAGGTATCGACGGTTATTCTACTCTACGGTGCGTGAGCTGAGGACCGCGCTCATCACGCATAGCAACCGTTGTTTGCCAGCGCTCGACAGACGGGCGGCAGTAAGCAAGGTCCAAGCGGCATTTTCCTGGAGTCTGGCGAGACTCTCCAAAGCTGGTCGGCTCGGCCGTTCCGTTGGGCTGCGTCCAATTATCGGATACAGTCCAGTAAAGTAGCGACGATGGATGCTGGTCGTCGTTGAGCCAAGAGGAGTTAGCTGCAGCAATGGACGGGGCCTCGAAGCGCAGCCCGGTGCCGTAAAGCTTCCGACTCGGAGAGCAAGCGACCGGTGCAGTACCACGCAGCAACTCCGGGGACAGTACTGTAGCCTTAGCCGATACCCTCCTGGTACCGTGCGGTACCGGGGGCGAGTCCGACGCAACCACAAGTGCTTGCAACATACCAACGTTACGCTCATACCTCGTCTTACCTCTACGGCGCCCGAGTCACTCGGGCCGAGCGGGTTTTGAGGGCGCATCAAGAAGTTCCAGACCCGAGTCACTCTGTGGACACTGGTTGGTGCACCTCGACGCCGATTACTCGAGATCTTTCGTTGCGGTTGTTGAAGCCCCACGTATTGCCGGGCCGAGGCGCTCGGTCCCCTGTGACCGAGCAAGTCACGATCGACGCGCGCGTTCGTCGGCGCCCCCAGATAATCAATCCGCCATCCAATAAGTACCTTACTCCGAGGCAGTTGCCGTCATCGACGGAAACCACAGGAGGCCCATGAGTGACAGGAACAGTTTATCACAGTAGAGCTCCTTGAAAAACTCGAGGGGCAGCAGTTCTCGACAGTATCAACTCACCCGTCCGGCGGTTGTACCGGTACCGGTACGTGAAACTGCACTCGTCACTGTAGTCTGAACCACAGGGGTCTGGAAAGCTTGCTGCTACCGGTATGCTGCTACGGTAGTCGTAATCAAGGGTTTCAGCGAAGGCCACACAACCTCGTCGCGGTGTGTTGAAGAGACTGCGAGACGTTCAAGCGTTCCACAGTGGGCTAGTGTAGTCCTCTGATCCATGTACAGTACGACTCGAGGACTGGGACCTGTCGGTGGTCGCGGCTTCTTCTTCGTGGCTGCATAACTTACGACAACAAGTGACAGGTGAGGTATCATTGACCCAGGGCTCGTTGCTGCACACTGTCGCCACACTACACAAAGCAAGGCCACAGCATCGAGGTGCACCTCTAGGCTGAGACCCATTCTCCATGAGATCAGATACCCAAGCGACGCGATTGTATTTAACCGAAGATAATGAACGCTGCACTCAGTACATGGCGCTTTTCGACAGCGCGCGACGCGTGAACCGCACGTCCAGCTTCGATCGCTGGAGCTTGCGCATCTGCCGCTTGGTCATGCGAAAGGTCTGCTCGGCCTGGTCGCGCAGTTCGTTCATCTGCTCGAGAAGGCGCAGCCGCTCGGCGTCCTGGAGCGAGAGCGGCTCGACAACCTCGATCGGGTCGTCGTCGTCTTCACTCGCCTCGGTCATCTCCAAGTCGCTTAGCTGGAGCGGCTTTGTCGACCGCAAGCTGGTGAACTTGTGGTCCCTGGGGCGCTTCTCAGCTACCGATTTATGATACAGGACGACCGGCGGCGATGATGGCGATCGGCAGGGACCGGCCGACCCCGCCGGCAACGCAACACGATGCTTGGGCGACACGGTCACGTCTTTTGTGCAGGCTGAGACCTTGCGATGAAGGATCACGAAATGCGGCACGAACTCCTCGGCTGCGATCTGGTTCGTGTTGACCCCACGCAACGCCGTGTCCGTGCAGCCAGTACAGACTAAGACGGGCAGAAGCAACGCCTCCCGCGGCGTGGAGCCGACCACGACCTTCCGAGTGGTTACACAGCGACCGCACACCGCCGACTGGCACACGGCACAAGAGCTTAGCGACGAGAATGACGAGAGCTGTCGAGTGCACCGCAAGCAGCACCAATGCGTACCCTGCACCTTGGCGACAGCAACGCACGCGCCGTCGGGCGAAATCGAGGTCGCGTAGTTGGTCTTGAGCAGCCACGCGAGTTTGCGCTCGAGCGAGCAGTCCATGATCTTGGAGGCTGCGATGAGGGCGTCCGCTGCACACTTGGCGGCGAGCTTTGGGCGCACATTCCCGCTCGGATCCGAGATGAGGGTCACGAACACGTCGACAACACCAGGACCCTTCTGTCGGTACACCGAGCACATGGAGAAGCGTGCACGCACAACGCCCTTGGTCGTGGTCGGCTGCAGTTCTGGAACGTCCACGGAGTGACACACCGTGTATCCGATGCGCTCGTGGGAGCCGTTGAGCGGTACGTACTGGAAACCGGATGCCTCGACGAAGACGAGGTCGCGCGGCCGCACGATGGAGCGCAGCGCCGACGCACGCAACGCCCACTTGAGCCCGACGTACTCGAACGGCTCGTCGGTCGTGGGGCGCCGGATGTCCTGGAGTACGCGGTGCTGGATGAACTCGTCCTTGATGGCGAGCGAGCGCGATGCCATGGCGAACTCGGTCGGCGTGACGGTGCCTAGCATCGCGTCTTCGAGTGACCCGGCGAGCGTGCCAACGCACAGCAGCCTGGAGTGTGGGGCCCATTGGACGACGGGGCTCAACTGGCTGGGCTGAGTGGGGCTGGCTCGGTCGAATAGGTTGGGCTGGAATTTTTCTCGCGACTTGTAGATGCGGATGTTCTCGCACTTCTTCAGCAGCTTCCAGGTCTGCGCGTCTGGCCAGCGCTGTGACGTCTCGCTGCTGATGCGTTTTGCGTACTGGGAGACGGTGCGCTTGACTACGGACATGGCGAGCTGCTCGTAGGCGCGGCATTGCCGCGGCGACAGGTCATGGGATAGCTGTGGTGGTGACGCAATGGAGATGACAGTCTTAGTGGCGGCCATAACTGGTATCAGTTCAAGAATGAAGTCTCGTTATGTGGCTGGTTGCTGTGGGACCGCGATGTGGCCTGCGGATGGCAGATTTCAAACTGAGAAGGCAGGGGATCCTTTAAGGGCTCCTTTGACAGAGGAGATAAGATCGCCTTAGCAAACAGCGATCCCGTTCGATCATGGAGGGTGAGCAGTGCGCGCCACGGAGATGGACTTTGGTAGGTGGCCGTAGCTTGAGAGTGGAGCGCGTGACTGCCTTGAGAGGAGACGCGAATCGACGGAGGATAGGCAGGACAGAATCACCTTCGAAAGGCGTGATAGAACGGGCGACTACGGCCAGACTGACCGTAATTCACCCAAGTGCTGTCGCGTGCGTAACAACCCGAAATCATTCGCAAGATCCCACGCGCCGATGCGCGGCGGCGGCTGGTGAGAGTGCTCAGTCTGCCTAAAAAGCATGCTCATCGCTCACGCGCTTGTGTTAAGAACACCCGGGAATCGAATCTGACACGTCCAGGTTGCAGGTAGACTTCAGGACGTGTAGAACCAGTTCCAGAAGCTGTCGGGGTTCAGTCAACGTCGTGGAAGGGCGGACTCGGTTCGGTGCTGAGAGCGAGGGATGTGAGTCACATCCCGTGACTGAGGGGTGACCCAAATGCCGAATCCTTTGCACCTCGCTTACCACGGTTTTCGCAGCTGGCGGATAGAAACCAGTACCGAACGACACACAGCAAGGTCAGGTGTATCCACTCGCCACGTTCAAGGGGTCCTCGGCTCCACTGGAGCCTCCCAGTCTTGATGGCAATGCCATTCGCATCGACAACCAACCCAGGGTTTTGACCTTGGAGCTATTATTGAATACTGAAAAGCTACTGAGCACATTCCACATGCGCCGTCAACCGTCGTAAATAACGTACCCCTCCCTGTACTCTACAGGACGGCCCTGGTGATGATCCGGTGAGGAAAGATGACTGAGCTGCTCGGATAGTCGCTAACACTTGGCCTCCCAAGCGCCGCTGAAGGCTTGACGTTTGTAGCCGTGCGCCGCCCTCGGGCTTGCTCTGTCACCTCAGTAACCTGCAACGGCCTGGTACGCTGACGGCGCGTTGGAGCGACTGAGGTGGATTCACGCATTCTCCATCCACTACCGACGAGCTAACGTATGGCCTCGGATTTGATGGTCGTAGTCATTCGGTACCGTGAAGAAGCTGTCGACAACAAAGAAATCTCGAGGCTTATTCCTGCACACGCCACACAAGCACAGATCATTTGAAAGCTGACACCATTGAACATAACCTCAGGTAACGCAGCGATGAGATCGTATTGTACAAATATGAAGGACTCTAGTTAGTAAATTGCGCTCTTCGAGAGCGCGCGGCGCGCGAACCGCGCGTCCAGCTTCGATCGCTGGAGCGTGCGGGTCGTCCGCTTGGTCATGCGGAACGTCTGCTCGGCCTGGTGGCGCAGCTCGTTCATCTGCTCGAGGAGGCGCAGGCGCTCGGCTTCCTCGACCGAAAGCGGCTTGACCACCTCAATCGGGTCCTCGTCCTCTTCGTCTTCCATGGGCTCCTCCTCCGTCGTCTCCAGGTCGCTGAGCTCGAGAGGCTTGGTCGCCCGCAAATTGATCAGCTTACGATCCGCAGTGTGCTTGTTGCTCTTCTCTTCCTCGTAAAGGACGATTGGAACTGAAGAGGGCATTCGGCAGGCCTCTTCCGAGCGTGCAGGCGACTCGGCGCGAGCGAGTGTATCAACAAGATGCGTGGGCGACGCGGTCGCACGTTCCTTGCAGTCTGTGAGCTTGCGGCGCGGAGCCACCGGAAGCGGCACGAACTCGTCAGCCGCGATCTGGTTCGTATGAACGCCGCGCAGCGCGGTGGCGGTGCAGCCCGTGCAGATCAGCACTGACTTCAGAAACGCGTCCTGTGGTGTCGAGCCGACCACGAGCTTCCGAGTGGTTACACAACGGCCGCACACCGCCGACTGGCACACGGCACAAGAGCTCAGCGACGAGAATGACGAGAGCTGTCGAGTGCACCGCAAGCAGCACCAATGCGTACCCTGCACCTTGGCGACAGCAACGCACGCGCCGTCGGGTGACACTGCGGCGGCATAGTTGGTCTTCAGCAGCCACGCGAGTTTACGCTCGAGCGAGCAGTCCATGATCTTGGAGGCTGCAATGAGCGCACCGGCCGCGGACTGTGCCGCAAGCTTCGGTCGCACATTCCCGCTCGGATCCGAGACGAGGGTCACGAACACGTCGACCACACCAGGACCCTTCTGTCGGTACACCGAGCACATGGAGAAGCGTGCACGCACAACGCCCTTGGTCGTGGTCGGCTGCAGTTCTGGAACGTCCACGGAGTGACACACCGTGTATCCGATGCGCTCGTGGGAGCCGTTGAGCGGTACGTACTGGAAACCGGATGCCTCGACGAAGACGAGGTCGCGCGGCCGCACGATGGAGCGCAGCGCCGACGCACGCAACGCCCACTTGAGCCCGACGTACTCGAACGGCTCGTCGGTCGTGGGGCGCCGGATGTCCTGGAGTACGCGGTGCTGGATGAACTCGTCCTTGATGGCGAGCGAGCGCGATGCCATGGCGAACTCGGTCGGCGTGACGGTGCCTAGCATCGCGTCTTCGAGTGACCCGGCGAGCGTGCCAACGCACAGCAGCCTGGAGTGTGGGGCCCATTGGACGACGGGGCTCAACTGGCTGGGCTGAGTGGGGCTGGCTCGGTCGAATAGGTTGGGCTGGAATTTTTCTCGCGACTTGTAGATGCGGATGTTCTCGCACTTCTTCAGCAGCTTCCAGGTCTGCGCGTCTGGGCAGCGCTGTGACGTCTCGCTGCTGATGTGTTTTGCGTACTGGGAGACGGTACGTTTGACTACGGACATGGCGAGCTGCTCGTAGGCGCGGCATTGCCGCGGCGACAGTTCATGGGATAGCTGTGGTGGTGACGCAATGGAGATGGCGGCTGTCATGACTGGAGCAATGGTTGAGCCGACCAGCGAGTGAGAGTCGACGTTTTGCAAAGTGCGGTGGCAGCTGGAGGAACCCAACGTGAGCTACAGATGGCAAATTGCAGATAGGGATGACAAAGGAGATGGTGGCTAGATCACCGACGTGGCTTCCCGAGAAAGCCAAGCGGCACACTGGCGACGTGGCCAGAAGGCCGAGCCCCAATGGAGAGCAGACATTCGGTCCGACGACGTGCACAACACCGAGCGCCACGCAAGCGTCCTGATCATTGGCACATTGTGTGGGCCCAGGGTGTTCGAGAGGGTTCCCGTATCCATGTTCACCCTGGATTGCTTCGTGTATGCCGAGAGATCAGTGGAACGACACGCAGCTGCAATGTGTGGACAAGGTCTTGGTCGTCTCACCGTACGGTGAGACGAAATCACGAGATTGTTGAAGCGGTCCGAAAAGACTGTGGCAGCCGCAGCCAGGCCACACGGGAATCTGGCCACACAAGTGTCCAGTTGGTAATGGTGGCAAGGGCCACTCGGCCACAAATTCCTAGCTTTCGAGACGGTTTGCACGGCTGTGGGCCACAACCAGCTTCGTTCCCACCCTGAGCAACACGGTTCAGACACAGTACCAGATCGAAGTCGTCGCCGGTGCTCGCGATGCTAGCGACTATCGTGGGGAGACCACGATCTCCTTGCCCCATCGACGATATTGAACGGAGACCGGTTCGCACCAACTCGACGTCGGGACGACTGTCAATGCCGTCGATCGAGAGGCACATATCCTGCATACGTGTACACGGGTGCGCATGGTCAGCCATCGTGGCTGGACTCTTTTGATCTCGAATATCGCGCCCGGCGCACGTATCGGCCATTATTGCCGCGGAGATGCTGCGGGCCAAGTACGGACAGGACTGAACATTTCGAGACACGACACAAGCGCTAGAGATTCGGGGCAGACGTTGTCAACCAACTGGGCATCGTGGGCCCACGTGGCGGGACGGCGCGGTCCTGAACGTCCCTTGGCCTTCAAGTCTTGAATCAGGCACGCCTGGCACCGGAGAAATCCAGGACACTCGAGCGTCGCATTGGACAGGGCGTCACACCAAGGCGTCTTTGTTTCCCCAGCGTATGAGAAAAAGAATCACAGGCTCACCCATTGGAGGCGCAATATGCGGCCCGAGATCATCAGTCTTCACGATCGTGCATGGTCCGCTGCCGAATCGGCGGGGGGTGTCTGGGACGGAGAGAGCCGGTCCGCAACTGTCTCACTTGCTGAAAATGGCTTCATGCTTTGTGACAAGTCACTATCGCGAGGGTATGTATCCAAGTGCGCAAATCAGGATCTCACGGAACAGCTCCAGACAAGTTCCCTTTGCACGCCGAGTCTTCAGCACCAGCCAACTCAATATCCCAGCCCAGAACACTACAAGCTCCACACGGATACTGTGAGCGCATCCGGGAGTCGTGCGGTCGTGTGCCGAGGTGGGCGTGTGGCCAGAGCTCATAGTCCTACAGTAGGTGGGACTTGCTCTACGGACTTGTTTCACGCAAGCGGATGCGTAAAATCCGACCTTGGCCACATGGGTGGAACTGGACGAGTGGCTTCATATGAGCGCTGGTGCTGCCCCGTGCGCCAGACGCCAATTTCGCGTGGTTGTTTGGCGTACGTGGCCAAAACGTTTTGACAACCGTACGTGTTCTCGCAGACGAGCCACGCTCTATGGCAACTGCACTTGTCAATTTTTTTGTTTCCCACCGGTCGTAAGTAGCGATCCACTGGACAGAAAAGCACGCTCGCGCTGGTCTCAGTTCCACTCTACCCGGGTGGATCTCTGCATGGACCACGAAGCTCGTGTCCACACACCAAACACGTCGCTACAACAACGCCGGCTCGCGCAAACGGATTGGCTCAGAGCCGCCTCAAAGCCGCGGAAACGTATCGGAGGGGCTCTAAATGTACATATTATAGTCACCTCAAGGTGGCTGCTCGAATGGACAACATTGCTTGACACTCTTATCTGCTGCATGAGCGGAACTCACGGGCGATCGTACCGCGAGGCTGCCGCCATCGACATGGTCGCGGTGTACGTTTCCTCGGCCTGGAGTCTAAGCTTGCTCATCATCTGCAGCATCTGCTGGCGCTCGACCTCGACGGTGGGTTGGGACGACGTCCACGACCGTGGTGAGCTCGCTTGGCTGCTGTACTGGCTGCCGCAGTAGTACTCGCTCTCGGTCGAGTCATCGTCGGCTGTGATGGTGACATTGGTGTCTCGCGCTGAGTACGTCGAATATGTCGAGTACTGAGCCGACCGCGTACGGCGCTCGATCTCCTCTACGGACTCTGTGGTCGGCTCGGTATCAAAAGACTCGACCATCGTATGCCGCTGCACCGCGTCCAGGAGCCGCTCCTCGGAGAGCCGGCGGTCATTTCCGCCCGACATCTCGTCCATCGCGACCTGCGCGGCGTTGTCCAGACCCCTCGCCGTCGCCAGGCAGCCGGAGCACACGGGCACGGGCAGGAATCGAAGCTCGTGAGCTGTCGGCCCGAGCGCGAGGCGCTTCGTGTGGATGCAGCGCGAGCACACTGCCGCCTGGCAGATACAGCACACGGTACGCCGTCGGTAGCTTGAGAGTTCGCGCGTACACTGGCCGCACCACCACTTGCCGCGGCGCCCCGTCTTGCTGGACGCGGACTGCTGGGTCGGCGCCTGATCCAGCCGCTTCTTGAAGAGCCAGACAAGCGTCCGTCCGAGCATGCAATCCATGCCGCGTGAGACGGCCATGAGCGCACTGGCCGCCGACAGCGCCGCGAGCTTGGCCGGGAGGTGACCCCCGGGGTCCGAGAAGATCGTGGCGTACACTTGCACGACACCGGGCGCAGCCTGGCGACACAAAATACACAGCGAGAACTTGGCGCGCACGACGCCCTCGGTCGTGAGTGGCGGCAGCTCGGGGAGCTCCACCGAGTGGTTGATGATGTACCCGATGCGCTCGCGCTGGCCGTTCTCACGCCGGAGATCGTGGAAGCCTGTAGCCTCGACGTACACGAGATCTCGTTCACTGACGATGGCGCTCACGGGAGAGGACCGCAGCGCCCACTTGAGCCCGAGGTACTCGAATGGTGCGTCGCGCGTCGATCGCTTGATGTCGTGGAGAACGTGGTGCTGGATAAATTCGTCTCTGATGTACAGCGACCGCGTGGCCATCGCGAGCTGCGTGGGCGTCGCGCTACCCAGCATCGCGTCATCAAGCGACCCGTCCAGCGTTCCGACGCACAGCAGGCTCGCGAGCGGTGCACAGGACGCCGCCGCGCCCGTGGATACAAACGACGGGGCAAACACGTCCGGCTGGAGCTTCTCCCGCGACCGGTAGATGTCGATCCGCCGGCGGCTCTTGAGCAGCCGCCACCGGCGCGCGTCGATGGGCAGATGGTGGGCCGTGCGCTCGAGGTGTTCGTCCAGGTCCGCGACGTTGCGGCGCAGCACGGACGCAACGAGCTGCTCGTACGTCCTACGCTGGTGCGCGGTTAGCGGCAGTGGGAGCTGCTCTGGTAACTGGATAGGAGGCGCCATCGGTCGGATTCTGAACTGCGCTTGCCTGAGACCGTGAGGCTTGCGAGGCAGCCGGCGAATTCCGAAGTGTGTGGGTTGCATTCCCTGCCCTCCTGCTTGAAGCCGCTCTCTTCCCGGCTCGCCGGACGCGAGCCTCACCGCATCCGTCCACGAAGCCTATGTAGCGTACTACAGTACGATGGTGAAGCCACGCACAGCGGAGACCCGGCTTGATGGCGAGGCTTGCTCGACCGTTTGGACCGCTCGCGGGCCGCCACGCCAGTGGCGAACGGGAAGGATCCGTCTTTTTTCTTGCGACGCTGGCGACCTGCCACAAAGCATAGCTAGTCGGTAGGGCCACACCATTCCAAACCAAACTGGTGTGTATCCTCACCTGTGGAAACGGATATGTGATCCGTTTCCGCCTTGCGACGGGATGGGTAGCCACGTCGCCCGCAAGCGTGATGCACGAGCCCACCTGCTTGGAGATCACCCACCGCCCAGTGTGACCTTGCGTGCGGCGTGGATCCCTCCATCCACACAGAGGATGAAAGGAAGACCTCATTCCCTCGCCATCTTCCTTCCCCCACTGCGCGACGGGCGTGTCTCGGGTGAAGAATAGCGGAGACCTTGAAGGAGGCTGCTTCGACACGCGATGGCTGGGTAGAGTAGACGGCTCGGGAACTTGCGCCGGCGTACACAGACACAGACGCACGCATTCGCATCCGTGTCCGCACTACGGCGCACACATCCCGAGGGAGGTGGCCACGGCCACACTGCGACGGCCGCAACGTGCGCCAAATTTCTGAGATCCCCCTCCACTTCCTGTCCAATCACCACACATCCAGCGTCCCACTCGTCTAATTCGTGAAGCGGGGAGATGGATCAACGTCGATTCCCGAGCGCTGCCGCAGCCAGAGAACCGATCCTCCGATCGCACAGGACGCTGCAGAGCCCGGGAGATCGCGGTGGTTAAGTTGGCACGGTGGACACCGAGCCGAGGAGAAGTAATGCCTGCACAGTGGCGCCGTTTCCCTCGCCTGGGACGCTTCAATGGTCAACACGCGGGCTTGAAAGCCCCCGCGAGACCCTTCGGACGAACGTCCACTACGACACGTGGAGCACTGCTATACGACGCGGACGCCAACGCATCGAGAACTCCACGTGGTTGCAGCTTCACGGAGGAACTGCTCGTCAAATCGAGCACATCCGAGCAATTCCGCACTACCAGTGGGGCTATGTGGTTCCCGAACATGCCACTATGTAGAGCTACAGATCGTGGCGGGCCGCAACAGTGTTGGACAATGTTGCCCAGCATCTCCACAATGTCACGGCGCGCATAAAGTGCGCTCCGCCGCGTTGAAGGTATTCCTCGTCGGGTCGACTTCAAGATGTGCGTGTCGCTTGGTACGGTGCATCGACGAGGAGTTGGACGATCGGGTGATCGATCACTCGGCGCAACACCGACGGCAGCGGCGGACGCTGTGTGTCCGCGTGTGGTCGTGGATCGCTACCGTACCTGGCCCTGGGCCTCGTCGCGACGCGGCAACTACGCCTCTCGGCTACAATTTGCACATCAATACTGATGACCCCGAAATGTCAAAGCAAATCGAATGCGATGACTCGCACGCACAGAATCCCAATCCGCGGCGTGATGTACGAGCGTCAAGCGCGTCCACCCGACGTCGTCTATGATATAACGCTGGGCCGTCGCTGAGTGCCCGTCGGCATGGCTTTAGTGACGGTGGTCGTAGATTGAGCGGATGACTGAATGGGGTCGCATGTGCCTATCGACGACGACGGAGAAAGCTTACGACCCATCCGAAAGGGGATGCTGAGTGATGTACAGGCGTGGGGAGCGTCTCACCTGCTGCCAGCAACACGGCTCGTCATCACCCCCTGGTGGCTCCAGCAGTGTAAGGGAGACAGTAACGAGCGCACCCCCAGGTCCAGTGCAGCTGGAGGCGCCAAGAGGTGGTGACGAGCCGTGTTGTTGGTCAGCAGCCGACTGGCTGAATGCCATAGAGATCGCGCTTCGAGTTGCTAGCCACAAGCGAGGCCGGCAGGTCTGTGTCCGTCTGAAGCTGTGTGGCTGTTCAATATCGATGATGGCACATTGCACACAGGCCACGAGATCTGTCAAACCAGACCCGAATGCAGCTGGCCCTTGCGGCCGTACTGTAACAGCTCACTATGTTGACACTGCCAAAAACTAACCACCTATGCACCATCACATAAATCAAGAAAAAAACACATAA
>JAMFLL010000074.1:59811-76910 GCA_027475725.1 Pythium rhizo-oryzae
GCCCCAACCCCCCCCCCCCCCCCCCCCCCCCCCCCCGGGACGAAGAATGTGGAGGAGGCTACGTCCGCCATAAAAGCGTGCTGCTGCAACCGTCGGGAGAAGTGCTGGCGACGTGGCCGCCACGTGAAGCGTTTCGTTGAAGCTGTAGTGAGAGGCTGGCGCCAGCCTCGCACTGCACCTGCCAAGGACGGCCAGCTGCCTACTCTGATCCTGCGTTGCTTCTACCAGTGTACACAGGACACTGGGAACAGCGTCCGGCGGACTGCCGCCGCGGAAGCTCCACCGTTTCGCTGGACTGATGTATCCTTCATTCAGTTCCCGTACACTGCGTGCAGGCGTTTTGCCTGGAAACGCTCTCGCCGGTGTACGGTCTGGTGTTGCGTGTGTACTGTGAACACCAATCGACAGGAGCCACACGTCCAGGAAGACTCTCCCTGTCTGTGTGGTCTGGGCAACGGCCGTTGACCACGTGCTCTTGCCATAGCCAGGCCGGGTAGTGACGGTCTCAGCTTCCACTGCCTCGAGTCATCCACCCACCTCATGAAAAAGGAATCCTGAACACCGATATTCGGTTTTGTGTAATGGGATCATAGCTACAAGACCAAGTTCTACGACTCGTAACAACTAATACCTTCCTAACCACTCGACTCATACCCACCGAGCTTGACTGTCCGAACACTTCCGAAAGTCGCACGCATGTGCGATACCGCTTGGCGGCTGTTGCCCCTGGCGGGAAGGGATACGACTGCTGGTTCGTCGGCTTGTGGACCTGCTCCTCCAATGTGTCCATTGCGAGCCACTCGCTAATAATCTCTCTCCAACAGCACCAGTTGGGTCCTTAGGGAACTTGGGGAGGGCCGTGTTGCATCTCGAGCACTTCGCGAATCGCCCCCACGGTCTCACATACCATTCCTGTGACCCCTCTCGACACAGTTCCACATTCGTAACCATGGGAGGAATCGAGTTGCCGTGCGAACTGCCGCTGCCGTACTCGCCCGAGCTCAGCGCCGAGTACGAGCGCGTCGCCGACGCCGTGATCGATCAGGTGCTCCAGGCGTTCGCCGACTTCCGCGCGAACCCGACGCTCGACTCGCGCAAGTGGAAGCTCGTGAAGGAGCGCGAAAAGGTGCAGATCTACTACCAGCGCGAGCGCAACCCGCCGAGCGCTCTCCACAAGCCGCTACCGCTGGACACGGCGTCGCCGCAGGTGCTCGCGCAGGCCGACTGGTCGCCCATGGTCAAGTTGCTGGTCACGGGCACGACGCTGGGCACACTGGATGACGCGATGTACGGTGCTGCGTCCCCCACGGACCTCGCGGCGCTCATGAAGTCGATCTCGGTGCAAGACGATTTCTACCACCACAAGACACTGCGTCACATCAAGCTACCCACGGTCGAGGAGCCGTTCACATACGTGGGACTCAAGTGGAACGCACGGTCGTCTTACATTGCGTCACTTATCAAGGCCCGCGACATGGTGCTCATCGAGTCTACGGGCTTCCGCCAAGTGGAGATCGACGGCAAGCTAGAGCGCGTTGGTTACACACTCTACCACTCGGTGGACTTGCCCGAGGTCGCGCCCCTGCTCTCCCAGGGCATCCTGCGGTCCAAGTACTCGGCGTGCGTGCTCTACCGGCAGCAGTCACCGGGTGTTGTCGAGGTCTTCTCGACCACGTCACTACAGCCCGCGGGCGAGCTCATGTTCAAAGTGACTGCGTTCCAGGCCGCCGAGGCGCTCATCGCTGTAACCAAGGTCACTGAGAGCGCCATGAAGAAGAAGCTCGTGTGGATGCAGGCCGCGCGCGCGTACGGTGCGCCAAACGCGACTTCGGACTACATGCCCATGTGGCGGTCGATGCGCCATTCGTTTAGTGGCAGCTTAAAGGCAGCGTGTGACCAGTGCTCGCGCGAACTCAAGGCCCTCCGCACCACGACCAAGTGCGAGATCTGCGCGACACCCGTGTGCTCGCGCTGCATCACGTCGCGCAAACTCGTGTTCGGGTACAAGGTTGAAGAGCTCGACTATCGGTCCGTGTCCATCTGCAAGGGCTGCATCTCCACGGCAGTCCACATGGACAATGCGCCGGCGCTCGCGGTGTACGAGTTTGTGCAGCCGTTCGACCGCCTGCGTGAACACTTCAACAAACCGCTGCGCGGCGATGAACCGGTCAAGCATCCCAAGCGTCGCTTTTCCTCGGCCCCGCAGCAGCTTGTGACGACGCAGTTGACGGATCTCTCGCTAGACGGAATCAAGCTGCCCGACTCGCGCGGGTCACGAGGAACGGATGAGCGTACGCCGTCGTGCGCCGATCTGGACGAGGCCTCCTCGCAGGGTCAGCCGACGTCGACGTCGCGTGATCAGACGCCCAAGCGGTTCTCGGACGAGGCCACGCAGGAGCGGCTGCGGCTGTGGCAGCAGATCAACAGTTTGTGTCTGCAGGCCGAGGAGACATACCGGCTCGCAGTGCGGCAGACCAGCGCCATCCACCATCAGCACTCGCTCGACGAACAGGACTAAGACGAAGCTCCGTGTGAGTGTGTGCAATGTGCCCATTTTGGTGGGGATCTCTCTTGCGCTGCGTAGTGGAGGCTCAAGAAATAGAAATCAAAAAGTTGACTCTGCCACGTATGACACGATGTAGCAATGAAATCGATAACAAGAAGGACGGAGAGGTGTCACCTCTTCGTATCGGGTGCCACGTCACGTACGTGCAAGTACCACCGGATCGATGTGTCAGGCGTCCTGACTCAGGACGGCGCGCCATCAAGATGATAGACGAAGGTGCGAGACACCTGGCACTTCGTGCTATCTTCGGTCGTCACCCCTGCACCTGATCACAGGCGATGACGACCAGAGATTCTGTTATTCTGTTAAAGCGAGAGAGCTACTTGACATGGCTGCCACAAGCCTATCTTTTTTGTTTTGCGATATCTTCAGCAGCACAACGAGACTCTACGCACATTGCAAAGCGACGGATACCGCGATACTGTGGACGCAGCCGCGACCCCCTCGCAGAGCTCTGCGACGAATTCGAGTGCAGCGTGACCGGACAATCAAACGGTACCCGCAGAACCGTGGCCAACGGCGTCGACTTCTCACAACTATACGCCTGGAGTCAATCAAGCTTGTGCGCGAGCGGTACCCACGCGTGATGCGTGGCGCATCGTGCCGCTCACCAACGCGCGCGATGTCGTGTACACTGAGGTCACGGGCTATAACCACGTGCTGCCCACTCGCGGCGCTCCTCACCACCTGAACTTTGTGGACACGGAGACTGGTCCGCAACCAAGAGTATGGGGGGGGGGGGGGGGGGGGGGCTTGCGCCTGGGTGCGTATGTGAACAAGTATATGGGGTGGTCGGAGGGCCTTGGCGTCGGAGCCTCGAGCGCCAGTTCCATTTCTTCGGCGGCTCCCCGTTCCCGACGCCTCCCCACATATGAACGGCCAGCTCACCGATGGCACGAGGCACTTGAACGAGGGGTTGGTGGATGCTCGTCACTTCTCACTTTTCACTTTTGCACAATTGATACAATCAAATGCGACGACTCACACGCACAGAATCCCAACGGCGTCGTGATGCGCGAGCGTCAACGGGGAGCACCCGCTGTCGCCTCTAATAACGCTGAACCGTCGCTGAGAGCTCATTGGCCTGGTTCCAGGGAGGGCGATCGCGTATTGAGCGGATGACTGAATGGCCGCTGTCTGCGACGAAAGAGAAAGCTTGTGACCCATCCGGATGGATCGGGTTCTGGGAGTTGGGCGGATGAGCATTTGCTTTCAGCAAGCTTCAGGATACTCGGAGAGCGTCTCACCTGCTGGGGCCGCCAGGAGGGTGATGACGAGCCGAATTGTTATACAGCCGCCGACTGGCTAAATGCCATAGAGGTCGGGCTTCGAGTTGCTAGCCATAAGCGACGCCGACACGCCTGGGTCCGTTGGAGCTTTGTGCCTGTTTGATTTCGATTACGTTATGGCACATTGCACGCACGCTGCGGATGATCATGCCACCATGAGATCTGTCAAACCAGACCAAATGCAGCTGGCCCTGGGCTGTAACTACAGTATACACATCGCATCATTCACTGCCAGAACTGCCATCCGCAGGGACTGTGGCGGAGGCCATGTCCGCCGTGAAAAGGGTGCTGCTTGGACCATACATACGTAGCCTGACGTGACCGTCGCATGACACGTTTCAGTGAAGCTGTTATTGTGAAAGGCTGGCGCCTTAGGCGCTGCACCTACCAGCGACGGCCAGCTGCCCCCACTGTTCCTGTGTTGCTTTTACCGGTGTACACGGGGCATCTGGCGGGTGCCATTGAGGGCCGTTTGCAAAGGATATCTCACACAAACGCTTTCAAAGGTCCAGCGTTACGCTGCCGGAGAAGAGTGGGGCATGTGATGTACCCATTGTGCAGTATTGTGTGCATCCTGCTGGTGAGGTGGCTGGAATAGCTCTTGACGAGGGTGAACATTCTCAACACTGATCGGCAGGAGCCACACTTCCAGCCTGCCTGGAAGTTCCAGGAAGACCCTTCCTGTCTGTGTGGTTCGGGCAGCCTCAGTCGACCACCTGCTCGCGTCATAGCCAGGACGGGTAGTGACGGTCTCACCTTTGCTGCCTTGAGTCATCTATCTACCTCATGAAAACAGCAATTGTCAAATTTGATCTTCGGTTTTGTGTAATGAGCTAATTGACGTAGTAATGATACGAAATCCACATAGAAGATAATACCTGTAGAATCACTCGATGGGTAGCCGACCGAACCAGACCGTCCGGAAGTCGCACGCAAGTGCGATACTCATCGGCGGCAGTTGCCGTTGGCGGGAAGCGATACGACTGCTGGTTCACCGGTTTGTGGTTGGATGTGTCCATTGCGAGCCGCTGATAATCTGTCTCCAACCCCATACCAATTGGGCCCTTGGGGAGCACCGCGTAGCAACTTGAGCATTTCTCGAATCGCCCCCACGGGCTCACGTACCGTTGCTGCGATCGCCTCCCACAACATATCTAGATCCGTAGCCATGGGAGGAATCGAGTTGCCGTGCGAACTGCCGCTGCCGTACTCGCCCGAGCTCAGCGCCGAGTACGAGCGCGTCGCTGACGCCGTGCTCGACCAGGTGATCGAGGCGTTCGCCGACTATCGCGCGAACCCGACACTCGACTCGCGCAAGTGGAAGCTTGTGAAGGAGCGCGAGGATATCCGGATCTACTACCAGCGCGAGCGCAACCCGCCGAGCGCTCTCCACAAGCCGCTGCCGCTGGACACGGCGTCGCCGCAGGTGCTCGCGCAGTCCGACTGGCCCCCCATGGTCAAGCTGCTGGTCACGGGCACGACGATGGGCTCGGTTGACGACGCGATGTACGGATCGGCGTCGCCCACAGACCTCACGGCGCTTATGAAATCGATCTCGGTGCAGGACGACTTTTACCACCACAAGACGCTGCGCCACATCAAGCTGCCAACGGTCGAGGAGCCGTTCACGTACGTCGGGCTCAAGTGGAGAGCGCGGTCATCCTACATCGCATCGCTGATCAAGGCCCGCGACATGGTGCTCATCGAGTCTACGGGTTTCCGCCAAGTGGAGATCGACGGCAAGCTAGAGCGCGTCGGGTACGCGCTATATCATTCGGTAGACCTGCCTGAGGTGGCGCCCCTGCTCTCCCAGGGCATCCTGCGGTCCAAGTACTCGGCTTGCGTGCTCTACCACCAGCAATCCCCCGGCGTCGTGGAAGTGTTCTCGACTACATCGCTACAGCCCGCGGGCGAGCTCATGTTCAAAGTCACGGCGTTCCAGGCCGCCGAGGCGCTCATCGCGGTCACTAAGCTCACTGAGAGCGCCATGAAGAAGAAGCTCGTGTGGATGCAGGCCGCGCGCGCGTACGGCGCATCCAACGCGACTTCTGAGTACACGCCGATGTGGAGGTCGATGCGTCAGTCGTTCAGCGGCAGCTTCAAAGTCACGTGCGACCAGTGCTCCCGCGAACTCAAGGCGCTGCGCACTACGACCAAATGCGAGATTTGTGCGACGCCCGTATGCTCGCGTTGTATCACCTCGCGCAAGCTCGTGTTCGGGTACAAGGTTGAGGAGCTTGAGTACCGGTCTGTGCCGATCTGCAAGGGCTGCATCTCCACGGCGGTCCACATGGACAATTCGCCAGCACTCGCCGTGTACGAGTTCGTGCAGCCGTTCGACCGCCTTCGGGAAAACTTCAACAAGCCGCCGCGGGACGATGCCCCGACGAAGCGCCCGAAGCGGCGTTTCTCCTCGGCCGCTCAGCACCCAGTCGCGACGCAGCTGACGGACCTGTCGCTCGATGGGCTCAAGCTGCCGGATTCGTGCGGCTCGCGCGCCACGGACGAGCGGACGACGTCGTGCGCCGACCAGGACGAGGCCTCGGAGGGTCAGCAGACGTCCACGTCGTACGAGGAGACGCCCAAGCGCTTCTCGGACGAGGCCACGCAGGAGCGGCTGCGGCTCTGGCAGCAGATCAATAACCTCTGCCTCCAGGCCGAGGAGACCTACCGCCTCGCCGTGCAGCAGACCAGTGTGATCCAGCAGCACTCGCTCGACGAACAGGACTGAGACTATGATTCGTGTGTGTCAATGCGTTGTGGATGAAAATACCATGTTGTTGGTGATCTTTCTCGCCATGCGAAGTGCAAGCACATTAAACAGAACTCTGATACGTTGACTTCGCGACGCGTGGGATTGAGTACCGTACCGGAACTGAGGAGTCGTGGAGTCGGGGCCAGGGGCTTCCACCACGTGCGGATACAGCACCCAGCGCCCGCAGCCTCGACTGCCGCTCGAACGCGTCGGGTACTGTGCGTTCATCATTTACCTTTCGGAGGACTCACCAACCCGAGGTGCGCAGGGGGCAGATATCTACTGGTGTGGTCTACACCACACCCGATCGGTGATATGATTGGACAGAGTCCTGTTTTGGATGTCTTTTGACCTCTATCGGATTTGTTTCAGTACATTCTCTTTTTTGGGGCCTTTTGTCAAAACTGGCGGGTGCGAAAAGAAAAGGCAGGCGGCAATTTGGCACCGTTTTGCCCCGTTTTGCACAGTTTCGCACCATTTGGCACCGATTTACGCAGTCGTTCCGGCTCTACGCACCTTAAGTGACGCGAGACAAGCCATGTCACCATAGTTCGCGGTGTAGAGCCAGGCCCTCGCTCTGCCTGTCGCATCTGATGAGTCATGGATCTCTCTAATGTGTGATCTCTCTAATGTGTCGGTGCGCTGCCGCTGACCGCAGCGCGTGGGGCGCGCGGGGGCCGAGGTCACTAATCGACTGCCCTCCACCCCTCGCCACGCCAGGCCGCCGGGCGACTGGACTCACGTGGGAGGAGCGGGCGGTCAGTGAGAGGACCCTGCGACGTGCCATGGCACGAGTCGGTCTCAGTTATCGACCAGCATGACGGAGAGAGAGAAACGTGCCAGTCCGATAGGGGCGTACGAATAGACTGGTTGCACACAGGTGAACAGGAGACACCAGGGAGGCGCCGACACACGAGTTATGCTGGTCTACTACGCCACTGATTGTTTTTGTCTAATGCGTAGAGATGGTTCGAGTGGATGTTTGTCGGTTTGTCGTAGCGTGCGGAGTCTTTGGAACGCCTTTGAGGTCCAAACCGTGGACGAGTGCGTCCGCGACGTGTCACTCTGACATGATGGGAGCCATTATGTTTCTTCTCGCCAATCCTGGGGAGCAGTGCCAAAGTATTCACGCAGCGCGAGCCGACTCGTCTTCCTCGTCTTCTCCTTTGGCGTCGTCGTCCGTCGCCCGTGGGTTACTATAGCCGCGCGTGCCGGTCCTGGCGGGCGCGTGGTCATCAAACACCGTTCGCAGGCAGAGCGCTGCGGCGTCTAGTCGGCCGGCAAAACCGGAGCCAGTCCAGAGCCCTCCGAGCCTTGCGTGCAAGAGGCCACGTCGTCTCGACAACTCACTCGGCGGTCTCTGTACCCTAGGGATCTCCCCATTACCGCGGCTTCTGTTCATCTCTATCTGCCGAAGCCAAAAACAATGAGGAGGGAGGTTCATCCTCATGTCGGCCTCGTCCACGAGCGGGATGCCGAGGCACTTCGTGGCCAGGTGCCGAATGTTGCAGTCGCCGTGGTGGACCATGCGGTCCCGGGGCGTAGCGCGAGCTGACGCGGATGCGCCGGAAGTGCGTGACCTCGCGCAGCATGGCCGTCGGCGCAGTCAAGATGTTCGAGCCTCGAAAGGCTCGAAAGGCTCAGCACGTTGCACATCTTGAAGTCGATCTCAAAGGCGATTTCTCGCGCAGTCTATGTATGCCCGTGCGTGGTGAGAAGTGAACGCGCTATTTTGGCAGTGTTGGCTTCCCTTCCCACGCAAACCGTGCAACTGGCACAGGTTGCGTCCACCCTAAAGCGCTTCAAATATCGGCAGGACGGGAGAAGCAGCGGTGGTTTATTGAAGCCAAGGTCGTTGAAAGCTGGCGCCAGGCAGCTGCCACCCCTGGCCCTGTGTTGCCTTTGCCGGAACTGTATGCACGTTGAGAGCAGAGCCCAATGGAGCTGTCGGATACGAGCATCCCGTGTCTGCCATTTGAGGCAGGCTGCCGTATCCATTGCCTTGCTGGCGCCAAGGTGGCGTCAGCGTCGGGAACCTTTCTCACTGGACAACACTATTGTGTTCGGGGTGTACGCATCTGATCCTCTTGGGACCCAAGTTGGGCGTCTCCTTCCCGCTGGACTGTGCGGCCCAGGCAGCGGCCGTCAGCCACCTGTTCGCGTCACAGCCTGGCATGGTTGTGACGGTCTCACCTCTCGCAGCCTCGAGATCTCCATCTTCGTCACTAAAGAAGACTACTAAACGTCATATCCTTGTCTGCAGTGATACCATTGGAATGGATGACGTGCAGATAGAATGGGAATAGTGTCTGTGATAATGAATACCTTCACAAACACTCGATACGGAGCTCACTAAACCGCACAGTGTACCGCACGTTTGTGAGATACCCAGGACAGCTGTTGGCGCCGCCGGGAAGCGATGCAACTCTGCAGGAGTTGGGGGAAGCCTTTAGCTCAGGACTCCAGGCACTGGAGTCTCCACGCTTGCCGGGTCGTGGATACGCTATGGGAATCCCACCAAATCCCATTGGGATGTGTCCCTCCGGGCCACGGACTCACCTTCCCGTCTCTATCCACCCCCATACCAATGAGGCCCTGAGCAACACCGCACCATTTCACGACTTGCCACGCCGGTCTCACATAACGTTTTTGGCGACACCACACACGGACTGAACCCAATTAGAGGCCATGGGAGGAATCGAGTTGCCGTGCGAACTGCCGCTGCCGTACTCGCCCGAGCTCAGCGCCGAGTACGAGCGCGTCGCCGACGCCGTGATTGACCAGGTGATCGAGGCCTTCGCCGACTTCCGTGCGAACCCGACGCTGGACTCACGCAAATGGAAGCTCGCAAAGGAGCGAGAGGATATCCGGGTCTACTACCTGCGCGAGCGCAACCCGCCGAGCGCGCTCCTCAAGCCGCTGCCGCTGGACACGGCGTCGCCGTACTTGCTCGCGCAGAACGACTGGCGCCCCATGGTCAAGCTGCTGATCACGGGCACGACGCTAGGCTCGCTCGAGGACGCGATGTACGGATCGGTTTCGCCCACGGACCTCACGGCGCTGATGAAATCGATCTCGGTGCAGGACGATTTCTACCATCACAAGACACTGCGTCACATCAAGCTGCCAACGGTCGAGGAACCGTTCACGTACGTCGGGCTCAAGTGGAGGGCGCGGTCGTCGTACATCGCATCGCTGATCAAGGCCCGCGACATGGTGCTCATCGAGTCTACGGGTTTCCGCCAAGTGGAGATCGACGGGAAACTCGAGCGCGTCGCGTACACGCTGTATCACTCTGTGGACCTGCCGGATGTCCCGCCGTTGCTCTCACAGGGAGTGCTGCGCTCCAAGTACTCGACGTGCGTGCTCTACTGGGAGCAGTCACCGGGTGTTGTCGAGGTCTTCTCGACCACGTCGCTGGACCCGGCGGGCGAGCTCATGTTCAAGGTGACGGCGTTCCAGGCCGCCGAGGCGCTCATCGCTGTAACCAAGGTCACTGAGAGCGCCATGAAGAAGAAGCTCGTGTGGATGCAGGCCGCGCGCGCGTACGGCGCGCCGAACGCCACCTCGGAGTACACGCCCATGTGGCGGTCGATGCGTCAGTCTTTCAGCGGTGGTTTTAAGATCGCGTGCGACCAGTGCTCACGCGAGCTCAACGCGCTGCGCTCCAAGACCAAGTGCGAGATCTGCGCGACGTCGGTATGCTCGCGCTGCATCACCTCACGGAAGCTCGTGTTCGGATACAAAGTGGAGGAGCTGGACTACCGATCCGTGCCGATCTGCAAGGGCTGCATCTCCACGGCAGTGCACATGGACAATTCGCCAGCACTCGCCGTGTACGAGTTTGTGCAGCCGTTCGACCGCCTTTGGGAAAACTTCAACAAGCCGCCGCGGGACGACGGCCCGGCCAAGCGCCGGAAGCGGCGTTTCTCCCCGGTCCCTCAGCAGCCCGTGCCGCAACTCGCGGACATCTCACTAGATGGGATGAAGCTCACGAACGCGCGGACGACGTCGTGCGCGGACCAGGACGAGTCCTCGGAGGGTCAGCCGACGTCCACATCGTACGAGGAGACGCCCAAGCGGTTCTCGGACGAGGCCACGCAGGAGCGGCTGCGACTCTGGGAGCAGATCAACAACCTCTGCCTCCAGGCTGAGGAGACTTACCGCCTCGCCGTGCAGCAGACCAGCGTCATCCAGCAGCACTCGCTCGGTGAACAGGACTGAGGCACCGGCCCGAGTGTGTGTGTATGTTATATGTATCCAGTCCATTCGAATTCGTTTCTGCCACGCGAAGAAATCCATAGTAAGCACTTGCGAAATAGAAACCAGAAAAGCTGTCGGCTACCAGCACTTCTTCAAATGGCCTCAAGTGCGTTTCCGGGAAGCAAAGCAAGGGGGGAGGACACGTCTACGGGGTGACTGGTGCCACCTACTGGCACCGTCCAGGTGGCATCCGAAGATGGGGGACACCTGGCACTCGACGGCGTCTTGCCACGTCTACCGTGTTTCGGCGGGAGGCGTCCTCGCTATGCTGTGCCTTCCCTCTTGCCATGGTTTCCTCAGTTTGCAAGATCCCCGCGGACGCAACAGTCGCCCGTGTCGGCATGGCAACACTGCCAGCGACCACGTTACCTTTGCGCATCTCTCCGGAGCTCTGCAACGACTACGAGCGCATCGCGCTGGCGCTGCGCGACCAAACCATCGAACGGTACGCGCAGTACCTCCTCGCAGCCGACGACACCAACGGTTTTTTTCACCCGCACGCGTGGAAGTCCATCAAGCGTCGCGAGAGCGTGTGCATCTACCTCTCCCGCGAGCGGCGCCCGCGCAGTGCCTTTGCGAGACCGCTTGACCCCGGCATCGTGTCGCCGAGCGCACTGCGTGGCGCGATGTGGGCGCCAATGGCTCGGCTGTGCGGCGTGGGCACGACGCTCGGGTCGCTGGACGACGCCATGTACGGCGCCGCGGCGCCCACGGAGCTCGCGATGGCGCGCAAGTCGCTGAGCATCCAGGACGACTTTTGCCAGCACCGCACGCTGCGCGACATCAAGTTGCCCACGGCGCGCGACCCGTTTGCGTACGTTGGGCTCAAGTGGTCGGCGCGCGCGCCCTACATCGCGTCGCTCATCAAGGCGCGCGACGTGGTGTACATCGAGGCCACGGGCTTCCATCACCTGCGGCTGTCCGACGGCCGCCTCGAGCGCGTCGGGTACATCATCTACCACTCGGTGGACCTCCCGGAGGTGCCGCCGCTCACGGCGCAGGGGCTTCTGCGCTTCAAGTTCTCGTCCTGCGACGTGTACCGACAGGCGTCCCCCGGTGTCGTGGAGGTCATGACTTGCGTCGCCGTGCACCCGGCGGGCAGCCTGCCCTTTCACGTGACGGTGTTCCAGGCCGCGGAGGCCATGATCTCGGTCTGCAACATCACGGAAAGCGCCATGAAGAAGAAGCTCGTGTGGATGCAGGCGGCGCGCGCCCACGGCGGCGGGCCGCGCGTGGCGCCCGAGAGCGAGGTGCCCTCGCTGCGTCCTCGACTGCAAGCACCGCCCAGGCCATCGGTGCTCCCCCACTCTCGGCGCCAGCGCCCCGCATGTGTGCAGTGCGCGCGGGCGTTGGCGCCGCTGCGGTCGCCCGTCCAGTGCGAGATCTGCTCGGTACGGGTGTGTCCCAAGTGCATCACGTCTCGGAAGCTGGTGCTGGGCGAGGAGCTCGGCGCGCTCACGTTCAAGGCCGTGGCGATCTGCAAGGCCTGCATGTCCGCCGCGGTCCACATGGACAACGCTGTGGCGCTGGCGGTGTACGAGTTCGTGCAGCCGTTCGACCCGCTGCGCTCGCGCGCGGACCCGTCCAAGTCCAAGTTCACCGCCTCGCAGCGCTCGCAGCGCCAGTGTCTCGCGTTCGCGAAGCTGCCCCCAGTGGCAGCGATTGTCACCGCAGCGCCCGAGGAGGAGGAGGCTTTCCTGTCGGCGTGCGACGAGCTGTCGGACGCCTCGGTCTCACCGACGCAGTTCGCGTTCGAGGCCACGCAGCAGCGCCAGCGGCTCTGGTCGCAGATCAATCAGCTCTGTCTTCAGGCGGAGCAGACCTACCGCATGGCCGTTCTCCAGACGCAGGCCATCCAAATGCAACAGTAGGCCTCGGTGGACCGCATATACTTATACACATCCCTACGACGATAGCTTGGCATTCTTGTTGGTCTCCTGCGTGAGCTGGTACGTGCGCTCGGCCTTTTCCCACAGCGCGTTCATCTTGCGCCACAGCTCCTCCTGCGCGAGCGCCGCCTCCTGGGAAGGCTGCGTGGGCGTCGCGTCATGGAGGACGACGGTGTCAGCTGTGCTCCCATCCCTGCTTTGCTCCTGCTCCCACTCGTCGATGGTTTCGATCGACACGTTTTCCGCCACAAAGTCGCTATCGAGCAGCAGCACCGGCGGCACGCTCCCGACTTCCGCTGGCGCGGGCTTTTCGCTCAAGGTCTCCGGCAACGAGCTGCGTCGCGACGGTACCTTCGGGTGCACGGCGGCAACCGCGTCTGCCGACTCCACGCGAACGCGGCGTCGCCGTTTCTCAAGCTCACCGGGTACGTACTCGAACCGCGCGACGTCGGCCGCACTCACAGCCGCAGCGCGCGTGACACAAGTCTTGCAGAACGCTGTGGCGACGTTCGCGACGTCGCCGTTGCGGCGCACGAACGCGAGCTTGCGCGCCGTGCGACAGCGCGCGCACACGGCCGTGCGACACAGCTCGCACGTGATCTCGCGCCGCAGTTTGTGGAGCGTCCGCGCGCAGATGCCGCAGCAGCGCTTGCCGTCCTGGTTGGTGTGGACCACGATCTTGGTGGCGCACTCCTGGAACTGGTGGTCGCGCGCGCGCGTGGCCGCGGCGTCGCGCAGCAGCCACGCGAGCTTGCGGTTCTGCGCGCACCAGACCGACTTCCAGCAGCCGATGAGCGCGTTCGCCGAGGACATGACGGCGACCACGTCCGGAATCGCGCCGCCCGGCTCGAGATAGCTCTTCATATACACCTCAACCGACTGGCCATCCTCGCGTGCGCGGAAGAGGAAGCACGAGGAGAACTGGCAGCGCTGGATGCCCATGTGCGTGAGCTCGGGACACGCCGGCAGCTCCACCGACTGCAACAAGTGGTAGCCAATGCGCGCGCCGCTCGGCAGACAATGGTACCCAGTGGCCTCGATGAACACCAGGTCGCGCGGCCATACGACCGCGTTCACGGACGCCGGATGCGCCTTGACGAACCACTTGAGCGCAAGGTAGTCAAACGGGTCGCGATCGGTCGGGTACTTGATCTGGTAGAGCACGTGCCCGTCCACGAGCTCGTCGCTCACGTACTGGGTCTTGACCTTGATGGCCTCCTCGTCGGGCGAGATGATGCCGTAGATCACGTCGTCCAGCGTGCCCACGATCGAGCCGACCGCGAGCATCTTGGGAAGGCTGTGGTTGTCGCTCGCGCGCGGCTTGGCTGCCGCCTCGGCCGCGACACTCGAGCTGCGCTGCTTGTACACGGTCACGTCCTCGCGGCTTTTGACGGGCTTCCAGTGCTTCCGGTTCAGTACGCGGCGCTGGACGTGCACAAAGCGCTCATACTCGTCGATGGTCTCGTCCAGTAGAGCGCTCGCGAGCTGCGTGTACTCGCTGCATTGCGACGGAGAGAGCTCCACCGGCATGAACGGCGGCGTCGGAAGAGGGAACTTCATGACCACGGGCAGGTCTCGGATGAAGCGCGTCGTGGTGTGCTGAAAAATGGAAAGTGTATCCCCTTCTTCCCAGCGCGCGCATGCAGCCGCCCCGTTGTTGAGGGGCGGAACGGACCGTCCAGCGAAGTCGGATTTCGCAACTGGAACAATGGCTACGGACTGTGATGTCCTGTCTTTTGCGCGAACTGGCTCGGTCCGTGCCGCGGGCACGCTGACTGTCCGCGGAGACGAACCCACGCCGGGCCTCGCAGCTGATTCGTGCGAAGATGGGCACGCGAGCAGGACAAAGCGATGTCCAGAGCGCTTCAGTCTGAGTGCGCCAGGCGCCGACGGCATCAGTTTCTGCGCCGTACAGTACAGTGTGCTGGCTGTGGGTACTGTACGAGGTGTGTCCTGCCCAGCCTGAGCGGTCTGCAACCCCACTGCGCCCTCGCGCGCGCCCCTGTCGTCATTATAATACGAGTGCGCAGCTGTCAACTGACACTGAAGGCTCGCCATCTCTGCACGCGGGAGCTGCCTGCGTGGTGGACCAACTTGGGGCGCGGGGGGAACACAGAGGATCCAGGCGGTGGCAGCGAGAGCGCGCAACCGAGGACTCGACTGCACACGTCGGTGTATTGCGTATCGGAGACCGTGTCGCGTCAATCCCCGTGCTGTACCTGAACACGGTCCGTAGAGACGTCCCCCACTCGCGCGACGCTGGAGGGCTAGGGAGACAGATCTCCGCGTCGATTGCATTGGGTGAAACTTGTTGTAGCTGAACTTGATTGGTGGATACGGTACTCTGAATCATCTCGAGATCAGTCAACCGGCCAGGATGGGCTCAGGATGGTCTTCAACGATCGCGCGCTTCCTGGTCAGCGCAACTGCGTCAAGGTCCCTTTGGGTGGAAAGATGAGTGAGTCGGTCCGACCGCCTGAACCCCCAGCTCGTTGGCGTCCGGCGGAATGCGTTCTCGTTCCGCGCTTGCATCATCCACGGGCACGCTGTAGACGTGAACGAGCTGGCCGCGTGGATCTCTCGTAGTTCGCCGGAGCCTATCTCGTGAAAGCGCCTCGGGTCCAGAGCCGCTGTCCAGAGTCGCCGTGCAGCTGTGGGAACTGAGACCGAGCTCATATGTTGTGGCTGCTCTGCCGTGCGCAGTCGCTCGCTGACGCCATCGCGCCTGGAAGCGAGCGTGTGCGGTGCCCACGGTGGAGAGAGAGTCTCTGAGAGAGGGTGGTGGTATCCGAGAGCGGATCAGGTGCATCCACTGGAATGATCTCCATCCCCCACACCGTGCTCTGTATGAGAGAAGGAGAGATATCCCCTCTCGCTTCTTCTTCGGTCGTCTCGCGCTCCCACAGGCCGGATCTCGAATGGAAGCGAGTGTGGTCACTGCGCCTGGAAGCCTGGGCGCGGATCAGAAGCATCACTGGACTGTCGGGAAGGGTAGTACAACTTCACGGCTGGGATCGCGACCAAGCAGCCGCAAGCGTGGGTCTGTCTGGACGAGTTCGATTGAAGGTTGTCCAGGATTCCTTCCCGCGCCACACCGAAGCGTCCCCCGGACGCGATCTTTGCGCTGATCAGGTGTGTGACGACTGCGACTCGCGCCGTCGCCCCCCGGATCCAGTCACCGGCCACGCTCACGCCCAGCGCTGGATTGATTCCCACCTTGCGTTCTGTTCCCCATGACCCCAGACAAGTTTCACTCGCATCACGAAGTTCATTATCGTATTCACTCGGGAGGACTACAAGGCTACATCAGTACGAGACCTCCTGCTGGTGGCGCATGGCGGCCGCGTTCTTCTTCGCGATCCGGTAGGTCTCCTCGGCGGCCATGCAGAGCTGGTTCATTTGCTGCCAGAGCTGCTGCTGGTGGTTGCCGCTGTTTGTGGTGGTGCGCATTCGGGGCGTCGACGTGGCCAGCGCCATCCGCGGCGAGTCGTTGCCGTCTTCTTCTTCCGAGTCGGAGACCGAGAGCCGCGGCCGCCGCCCGGCGTAGAACGACTGGACGTGCTCGCGGTCCCAGTCGTCCAGCGTCTGGATGTTGTCGCCGTGTTCGGCCTCGAGCAAGACCTCGTCTTCGTCGCGGAACGACATGGGCTCGAGCCCGTCCAGCGAGCCGGCAAACGTCGAGTTGGTCGCCACTGACACGCCGCGGTACGACTGCGCCGCGCGCCGCGCCGTCTCGCTGATCGAGATCATCGACTTTGTGGACTTGGTCTTGACTGACGCGAGCGCCGCATTCTCGTCCTCGAGCCCGACAGTCGCGGTCTCCCCACGCGCGCGCGGATGGGACTCGAGCTGCTCGGCCTGCAGCTTCGTCACGCACTCGCCGCTGGCCACGTCCCAGGCGTTCGCGCGCGTCGACTTGGTGATGCAGTTCTTGCAGAAGAGTACGGGGTACTGCGTGATCTGGCTCTGGTACCCAACGCGCGCGAGCCGGCGCCCCACTTGGCACCGCGAGCACACCATGAGGTTGCACGCCTGGCACGTGATCACGCTGTTGTAGAGCTTGTAGCCCTTGAGGCAGAGCCCGCAGCAGTAGTGACCGTGCTCGTCGGTCGTGACCACGAGCCGCTCGATCTTGCCGGCGCCCTCGACCTCCCACCGCAGCGCGCCGTCCATCGCCGCGACTGCGAGCTTCTTGTTCTGCGCGCACCACACGGCCTTCCAGCACCCGATGAGCGCGCTCGCGGCCGCGCCGAGCGCGACCGAGTCGGGCAGGTTCCCGGACGACTCGACGAACCGCGTGGCGTACACGTCGACCGTGCCGTTGGGCAGCTGCTTGT
>JAMFLL010000075.1:0-75569 GCA_027475725.1 Pythium rhizo-oryzae
AACAAGCCACTTCTGCCAGCGTGACCGCCCCCACTTTTGTCAGTTTTTGCCCACTCCTGGCAAGCAGTTCTGAATAGCCCCCACTTTTGTCAAAAGTCCGTGGAGATCAGGAACAAGTCGCACCCCAGTCACCCCGATCGCGTCTTGCTCGGGTGCGACGGCTCGAAGAACCTCTACGGATCGATTTTTGGACGACGATCATATGCTGCAGGACAATTTTTCCACACAGGGCACTCGCGGTGAGTAACGTGCTCCAGGTGATTGTGGGCCAGCTGGAATATGCGATACAAGAGGTTTTGTTGGCCGCGCCGCGCGGCAGGGCTAGGCGAGCTGACGCAAGTCGGCAAGGTTGTCTCTTTTGGGCGACTGGTGGGGGAACTGAATCGGGGCGGTGACGCTGTGGTTGGCGGCAAGAACTCCCGAGCACCGTTTTCTGCGCGCTCGGAACACCCCGAGCGAGGTGCTGAGCAAACCACCGATCCCACGACCGACTCAGATCCCGCGACGCGCGTCGGCGCTGGATGAGAAACACCCGCACAAGCCAACGCCATTCGGGGCGAAATCCAGCGCAATTCAAGAATCCCAACCGTGCTGGTGAGCCACAAGACGTCGCCAAAGCTGCGAATTTCGTTGAGGCGCGCGTTGAATGGCCAGCAAGACGCTCGATCCGCCACAAACGCTTTGGCTTTTCTTGAAAGGCCTCGCGGGTAAATCGAAGGAATGTTGATAGGCGAAACCGTCATTCCCGCCACAACGCCTGCCACGCACGTCCAGACGTGGCCAGTGCAAAAAGAACGGAACAAAAATGTTCCTGGATTTTGGCTGATGGGAACCATCGAGCTACTCCTAGGTGACTAGGATGACAGCAAGGGTCACTGGATGTATTCCAGAGTGCCAAGTTCATTGATGGTTGGGTGGTCTTTCCGTCATTGAGATTTTCCGCCGCGGCATCTGGACTACCAGCGTCTGTAATGGGCAATTTGTTCTTTGGAGAACAATTTCACATGATGAACGTTCCAATCCGAAAGTGGCTTCTTGGGAGGGGATTTCGCTTTTCTCAACGCCGGGATGTGGAGAACTAGAACCTCAACTCTGTGTTGAAGGATCTGTTCTCTGTGTGACGATGAGTATGGAATTGGTGAGCAGCGTCCAAGAAGCCGCCGGTCACAGGCGCCACAGCAACATGGAAATGGCGTGCGCGCTTGTCGCAGCCAGGCAATCCATCAAGAGTCAAATGCTGTGGCATCAACTCGATCTGGGCGAGGCACGACTGCACCCGCTCCTCCTCCCGGGGTTGAACCCAGCCGACTATTTCGAAATCCAAAGCTCAACCTTGCGTCCGAGAGTAAATCCGCTTTGACAAATCGGAGTTTCCATCGATCAGCATGGTTCACTGATGAGCCGCTCGGTTCAGTTACTGACATGTTCACGAAACGGTATTTGTTCCATCGGCCACCGCAACCTGACCACACCTCCGTAGCGTTGGTGTCCTGGGCGCGAATCTCGGCGCTGGCTCAACAGGTCGCGCCGCTGATGTGGCCAGCTCCGCCTTGATAAATCACAGGAGCTTCGCACGGTTGCGGCCCCGCCACGCGGCTCACCATTGTTCCGCACGGCCTGCTGGTCCACGGGTATCCAATCCACCTTGGATTCCCACGGCGACCGCTTCGATCTTTGACGTGGGAGCACTCTGCCTACAGTACAAAACTGTACCGTAGGTTTCTAGTAATCGACTGGTCGGTCAGTCGAGCAGGCACAACGTGCTGACTTCAAGGTCCTGTCACAGGGCCGATGATCTGGGGGCCAAGAGCCACTCGTTTCCCGGTTCTCCCGCGCTCGCTGGATCTGGCCACCCCAACGGGCAGCTCCACACCCAGCGCGTCACTCTACGCGGTCTGTGCGACACACACACGTGAGAACCGGGAGATTGTTCTCCGCCAGCCACAAAGCCCCAGCATGTCGTCGGTGCGATCCGGATCACTGGATTTTGGCGTCCGGCAAGATCGGGCGTGTTTTTGACCCCGGCGCCGCAGAACAATTCTGCCAATTCGCCTTCTGAAACCGCCTCACGGTCGCACGCGCGGCACGCGCCGCGTGGAACCGCCATGTCAGCTCCACAGCTCCTGACGCCAGTGCACCCTCTCGCGGTTCGATGTTTGACTGGTCGACGCACCAGCGAAGCCATCTCGCATCGATAAGAACGCTCTCCAGCCATTACGACGGATTTGTGTTCCTAACGCACGTATCTATACCGATACGGTACCGGTAATTCCCGAATCTGTGACGTGAAACCCCCTGTGTTATCCACTCCGACTCCCTTTCTAATCGCATATCTGCAAACTCAGTACATCACCATCTTCGTTCACGGCTGTTTCAAGAACGCGACTGAAAAGACCCGAATGAGCCGCACGGCAACGCGCGAGGGCGCGCTCGCGGGCGCCGCCACGGCGTCCACACGCGGGCCAAGCGGCGACGACGCGGCGGTCGAGCTCCAGGGCGAATGGGAGCGCGTGCGGCGCCAGCGACTCGCGCTCGAAAAGCAGCAGCAGCGCGCGCGCGACGCCGATGGCGAGGCGGAGGATGCGACAGAGCAGGGCGAGGATGACACGGAGCAGGCCGCCCTTGTCGCGCTGCAGGCGCCGCTGTCAACCGACCCATTCGCGTGCTGCTGCCGCCCATTCAAGCTGAAGAAACTCGGGTGCGATGTGGACCAACGAGGCGTGATCGTATGCGTACAGAATGCTGACTTTGTTGTGCGTGTGGGCTCGAACATCGCAGGCAGAGCTACGTGGGTTCCCGTGCAGCACGCTATCATTGACTCATTGGACCCCTCGTGCACTCACAGAGATGGTTTTGTGCTATCTGTAGATTCTCCGTGAGCGGCGCGTGGTGGACCGCGGCCGTGTCACGCACGAGCTCGTCCTCGTGGGTCCGCACTGGGTCGGCGTGCTCGTCACGCTGTCCATCGTCCTGGGCTGCACAGCGCTGTTCCTGCACCAGCAATGCACGTTGCTGCCGTGGTATTACTCGGTGATCGCGCTGGGCTTCTGTGCCATGACGCTGCACTATCTGTACTGCGTGGCGTGCAAGGACCCGGGGATCGTTTTGTCCGAGACCACGAAGAAGAAGACGTTCAAGCCCAAGCGCGACGAGGAAACGTCACCCGAAGACGACCACCGAACGACAATCGCGGTAGATGACGACGACAGCGGTGAAGCTGCATCGGACGATGACGAATTGGAGAATGGCAGCATAGCGCGGGCTCGTGGAGGTGCCGGACGGCAGACTCTGGCGCCACAATCACCTCAGAACGCCTGGGCTCCGCCGCCTAGCTACTACGCGCGGTTCAGCCCGCGTGCGCGCTATTGCGATATATGTGAGGTCTCGCAGGACGCGTACACGGAGCACTGCGACGACTGCGGCGTGTGCATCGAAGACTACGACCACCATTGCCCCTGGATGGGCAAGTGCATCGGCAAGAAGAACATGTACGCGTTCAAGATGTTCAACGTCTCCTGGGTGTTGTACGTAGTCTTCGTGCTATTCGTGAGTATCCAGAACGTGGATTGGGGCGACATGGCTGTCCAGCGTCTCCATCGACTGTCCACGGGGGAGTGGGTGCCCATGGGTCCGTCAGAGAAACCGCACTGAGCTTATGCGAACATGACTCATCGTTGCACGACATGAATACTTCTATTTGCTTTGTGCGCTTCTTCTTGCCTGTCGTTCTCACTCTTGCAGCCGCGCGACGAAATCTGGGAACTGCTCGCTGAGGGCGGACCACGAGCCGTTGGCTTTCATTACACGGATGCTTTCATGCAGCGCCGCACGCGCGGGCGACTCGACGTCCACTTCGCTGGCCTCGCGGAGTACATCCAGAGCGGCCTTGTAGACCACCGGCTCGATACGGAGGGTCTTGGAGTGGGCCGCGCTGAGCAGCGTCGCGACATCGTCCACGAGCTGGGCTGATGCTGACCGCATAAGAGCCGCACCGAGTGTAGATGCGTTCAGTGGCACGAGCATGGGGTACTTCTCGAGCACGCCTCGGAACGACAGCTCCAGACTGCCAAGCCTGTAGCGCGCCTGCTCGTCCTCCTGGTCATCCTGCCCTGCTCGTCCCTTCTGGTCTTGCTTCCGGATAGCCTTGAGGTGCGCACTAATTACGTCGAACACGCGCTGGAGCGCGCGCTTACTGAGCGGTGCGCTGGCGCTGGCGTGCCAGTTGTCGAGCACCGAGACCATTGTCTCGAGATCGTTGTTGGACTCACACAAGTTCAGAAGCTGTGCGTTCAAGTGGTCACGCTTGCCGGGGTGCTGCACGTCGAACAGCTGCTCGACCTCGCGCGTGACCAGCACGTCACGCTTACTCGTCGCGTCGGTCGCAAGCAACGCATACAGCACCTGAGAGAAGACTTCTGCGCGCAACGGGGCCTTGGTGATCTGCACAGTCGTGCGCAGCACCGACAGTGCAACATCAATGTCACCCGAGCGCAATGCCTGGAGTATCGAGTGCGATCCGGAATGCGTGTTGCGGTCAATCACCGTCGGAAAGTTGTTCATTAGCTGCAGCACGGAAGGGCACTCCTTCAGCGCGGGCTCGAGCTGACTCGGCTCGCTGTAGCGGTGCTTGTGGCGGATCTTGGCGCGGTACTTGGCGACGCTCGCGAAGAGCATGGCGACAGTGTGCGGTGACGCCGGGATCTTGTTATACTCCATCTCGTGGAGGAGCTCCATCATCTGCGTAAAGTTGCCGTCGTGGATGGCGTACAGCAGCAAATACGTCTTCATCGAGTGGTTGTCCTCCGACTCGTAGATGCGGTCGTGCTCCTTGGCGCGCATGTAGAGATCCGCAATCGCGACCCGCGAGGTTTCATCCTTTGCCATCGCGACGACATGCGCGAATGACGCAGCATCGACCGCGACACCACGCGTGTCTGCATCCCGCAGCAACCCGACGGCAAGCCCGATGCGTCCAGCGGACGCGGCTGTGCTCACGGCGAGCGACATGCGGCGCGGGTCCCGCTCGAGCGTCTCGGGGTACTGGTCAAAGAGCGTGTTGAGCATGTGGTGGATGGCCTTGTCCTCGGTGTTCTCGTCCGTGGGCTTGGGGTCCTGGTTCACGTCTTCGGTGTCCTCCTCAAACTCGGATCCCTCGACCATCGCGACGTCGGGACGCCGCATGAGGAAGTGGAACAGCGCGTGCGAGCTCGAGTAATTGGTGCGGTACCGCTGCGCGCGCATCTCGTCGAGAATCGTCGTTATACGAGCGCGCCATGACTCGTTTCCTTGGTCGCGCGCGAGCGGGTCCACAAACTTGAACGTGCACTCCATGCGCAGCAGAAAGTTGAGCGCGTCGGACTCGTACATGCTGAGCTGGTTGAGCCTGGTCGCGAGCTCGTGCTTGCGGTAGTGGCGCTGCATCGCGCGGAACCGCGTGGCCGGCGCACCGCTCTGCAGCATGGCCCAGAGCACGTGGCGATGGAGCTGGAGCCGCTCGGACTGGTAGTAAGCCCACGCCGTGTTGGAGGTGCGGAACGACTGGATGCGGTTGGTCGTGAGCGCGCTGCAGTACTGCGCAAAGTGCATGCGCACGGCGTCGTACCGCTGCGCGACGCTGGCCTTCTCGAGCAGCGCGAGGAAGTGGCGCTCGCGCAGCCGCGCGCGGTGCTCGCGCAGGTACTCGAACGCGCGCAGCGCCTCGTCGTACGAGCTCTCGGGCGCCGCGAGCACGCGCTCGCTCACGCGGATCGACGGCGCCGTGGACTTCTCGTGGCTCTTGCGCTTGCGCGGCGGCGGCGTGTCCACAGCATCATGGGCCGCCGGAGAGACCGTCGCGCGGCTCTCGACCTGCGCGGAAAACGACCGGAACGACGCGGCCGGACGCGCTCGGAACGCAGCGAGAGCGGAGACGCGGGACGGCGGCGGTGCAGCGCACGGGGCGCGTGCTGCGGCGCGCAACGCGACGCGCCAGGAGCGCAGCATCGTCGCGTATTGAGCGATGGGGTGACGCCAATGCTGATGCTGGTGGTGTGCGTGCGTGGAAGTGGGCCGTTTGGTGGGGAATGATAGCGTGGACCACAGGAGAGGCAAAGACACGCATTGTTTGTATCGGTTAGGAAGTGGGTATCAGATACAAACCGTAATGGACGTTTTTGATTGGCCAAATATACACGCATCATGTCACTACGACGTTGACTGTCTGTGGTGCCCTGCGTATTTCGGACGTTTTGATTGGACAAAACAGATGAATGTCACTGCGTCGAGGGAGATTGAAGTTGACTTTTCAAAGTTGGGGGCGGGCGATTTCGCGGTAACGTGGGCACACTCATTCCCGGAATTTCCCCGACAGCAAGCAAGCAGAAGCAAGAGCCTTCGTTCCAATGTGGGATTTCATGCGCTCCGGCGGCTGCCGATCATGTGGGCCCTCGTGCAAACGAACAGCTCGAGGCGGTGCGTGCGCGCCAGCAGGGGGCTCCGGCGGCTCATCAAGCGGATATCGATGCCGTGGCCTCACGTGTGGTTCAACTTCTCGATGCTCGAGACGCAGCGCGTGCGCGACAAGAGCGTGCGAGAAGAGAGGCTGAGAAGAGAAGTCGATTCGCGCGCTGGGTCCGTGGCCTTTACGGCCGGGTTAAGCAGATTCGCGGTAACGTCCCACCCACTTGCTGTGTGGAGCCGGAGCTTGTTCTAACCATTCCGATCCAGTCGTAACGTTGCTTGGACCCGCGCTTCTCCGCCAGTTCGTCGTTGTCTACTACTTCGTCGTCGAAGCGACGACTGGCTCCTGGGCCAAGGTTGGCGCAGCCGAGATGGGGTTAGTTGCGATCGTGGGTTTGAGTGCCGGCTTCAACATGAAGGCGTTCTGTACGCCACCGAACGAAGACGGAGTTGAAGCGCACGCGCGTGCGGATAGATAATATCCCAGAGCCAGTTTAGATGCGATCCCTTCGACTGAAGACTCTCCCTCACCGTATTTTGGATTGAACTCACCCACAATACAGTTCTGATGCATCCTCTTGGTGTGTAAGCGTAGTTCGATTCTCGTTCTTTGTTCGGGTGGTCTCCGAATATGTAGCACTTTTCCAATGGTGGCATTCGTGAGTGTGAGACTGCCAGCGAGCTCATCTGATAGGCCGAGGCGAAGACCAGAACTACCAAGCGTTGGACGACTGGGTTCAGCCGACAAAGAAGCGAAGCAGCCGACTCCACAGAGATGACTGCTCGGCAATAAACTTTTCCACAGCTTCTGGCCCACCATTCACGGCTTGAACTGAGATGTTGGTGAGCTGGAGACCACTCACAAACTCTCGACACCACACCCCCATACAGTGCGGAGCGCGCAGGCCTCTCTCCGTGCTTGGCCAGAATCCACAAGCTCTTCGCACCGGTTATCCCACATAGCGCCACAACGGACGAAATCTTGCAGCATTCCGGTTGCCTCGGAACCCATAAATGTTTCCGTCTTCAAAAGCAAAAGAAGCGGCTCCGAGAGATCCTGGTGGTACGTGTGTTCAACAGAACGTGAGCTCTGGCCAGCATCCCGACCGGAAATAAATGAAAACCCAGACTATCTCGCCCGTGAAGGTCCGCACCATGCGCTAGCAGTAGCTCCATAGCTTTGTTTTGCTGTTGAGTGGTCGCGAGGTGGAGTGGTGTTCTCGTGTACTACGGGAATACATCACGTTTCAGAATCACATACTGCCAGTAAATGAGATGCTGTCAGTGTCAACAGGCTTGTTGGACACGTACCCTGTCGGTCATGTTGGGATCAGCGCCTGCCGCGAGCAGCATCTCCATGATCTCGATGTGGCCGCTGGATGCTGCCAAGTGGATTGGAGCATTCCCAAACTGTTGGCATCATGTGCAAGAATGGTTACAGACGCCGTGCTATTGTCAGGTTACAAAGGCCAGCGAGCACACCTTGTTCGCCGTCGTATTGACATCGGCAGAGGCTTTGATCAGGGTGTGGACAACATCGACCTTGAAGGTTTGGGTCGCAAGATACAACGGCGTGCTCCGACCCTTCGCGCAGAACGCGTGAGTACCGGCTGGAGGTGCGCACGCCAGGAACAGATATACCAGCAGCAGCATACTCGATCAAGCGCGTCCACGGGCGCGCCGTGCGCGAGTAGTAGCCGTACAATATCATCATGGCCTCCGACGGCGGCCCAGTGAAGCGCCGTGAGGTCAAACTGCATCAGACAGCATCCGTGTCAGACGACCAGCGAAACAGCTCACGATCAAGCCACCTCTTGAACGTACGTATCCTGGGATGGAGCCGCAAGCCTCCAGATCAACGGGCCCGGCCTCTAGCAGCGCGCGCGCCTTGCCCTCGTCGCCGCATCGACACGCCTCCAGCAGCTCCCACTCGCGCGTCCGGTCAGCCATGAGGTCGATAGTGGAATGAGTTCTCCAACGCTGCAAATCATATCTGTTAGGAACAAACACTCATCTGCTGTTCCTAACTGCCCCTGATGTTAGTCGAGCTTTACAACCGGAACGCGACGAGCCCAACATGCTGGGCCGCCACCAGAGACTGCTGCGCCGCGCGCTGATACCGCAGTGGCACGGCCTCTCGACGGCTACTACCGCAGCGGGCGCGTCCACACAAGCGACGCGCAGAGCGAGCGCTCGTGCGGACTCGGACGGCGCTGTGTTGGCGGCGCTGCGCGTGTTCCACGCGCGCCACGGCCACGCCGTTATGCCGCCCCGGTTTGTCGTGCCCACGACGGCCAGCGAGCGTGACGAGGGGGGTGGAGACAGTCTCCAGTGGCCAAGTGAGCTGCAAGGTGTGAAGCTTGGTGACGCGCTCGGGCGGTTGTGGGCCACAGCGCGGAGACCGGGGGGCGAGGCGATCGGTAACGAGCTCCGCGCGCTGGGCGTAGAGCTCCTAGAGGACGACGAAGACGACGTGGCCGGCACGTATAAGGCGTTCTATTGGCGTGCAACGGTGCTGGCGGCACTCCGCGCGTACAAGGCTATCCATGGCGATATCTACGTGCCGCGGTCTTTCGTGGTGCCAACAGATCAGCCGCCAGCGCTGTGGCCGCTCCAGACGCGCGGCCTGCGGCTCGGCCAGCAAGTCCACTTACTGCGCAAGAAGGCTGCAGACGATGAAGACCGCATCCCAGAGTACCAGCGTGAGGCGCTGGATGAGATCGACTTCGCGTGGGATGTGATGGAGCACAAGTGGACCACGCGGTTCCTGCCGGCACTCACGCGGTACCACGAGCTCCACGGCCACTGCAACGTGCCGCAGAAGTTCACGGTCCCTAGTCCACGTAACCCAGACCAGCACGACGCTGCCACGCTAGAGCAGTGGGCAGACCTACCACAGTGTCACGGCTACCGCCTGGGCTCGGCCGTGAACAAAGTGCGCCGCGGCGACTCGTTCACGCTCCAGATCGTGCGGTACTTCGACGACCTCCAGGCGCTCGGCTTCACGTTCAGCAGTTTTGACCGCAACTGGAACGACAAGGTGCTCCCTGCGCTCGAGACGTTCTACGAGATCCACGGCCACAGCCACGTGGGCGCGTATTTTGAAGTGCCCGAGGATGACCCGCGCTGGCCGCGCGCGACCTGGGGCATGGGGCTCGGCTTCATCGTGCAGAACATCCGCAGCCGCGGCGACTTTTTCCCGCAGATCATGCGTGACGGCGACCGACTCGAGGCCATCGAGTTCGTATGGAACCGCGCCGAGGTCAAGTGGAAGCAAATGGTGCTGCCAGCGCTCGAGACGTTTGTCGCGCTCTACCGCCACGCGCGCGTTCCGGCTAGCTTCGTCGTGCCGCGCGAATCGCCGTGGCCGCGGGACGCGTTCGACCTCCGGCTTGGGCGAATCGTTGCGATGCCGTCGGCGCGCAACCGGTTCGCCAACTACATTGAGATTGACCGCAAGCGCCTCGAGCAACTGGGCTTGAACTGGGCACTCATGGAGCAAGATGACGAGACGTACGAGAGCGACTGGGACCACGACAATCACAGTGACAGCGAAGATGAAGACAGCGACAGCGATAGTGATGACGATGAAAGCAGCCACTAGATAGCGCAGGAGAGCAGTGTATAGCAACAATTTTTTGCCAGAAGTCACAACAGCATAGCCATTTCAGAGGATGAAGGCTTGTCGCCGAGCGCGTTGGCACTGCAGTTATCATTCTCACAGAAACGCCGTTTTTTTCGTGAGCTACCCAGGTAGCGCACATGCCGCACACCTGTACATGCCATCCGCACTCAAACGCATTGAACGTGTTGGTACTGGTAAATGAAATGGAGGCAATTGGAAGAGAAATGCCTCGTGGACCTGCGTTTGCCCGTGGCTCGAGCTTTGCTGCTATCTTCAAGAGGTATCTTCGCGTGGAAACGGAATCGCGCGTACAGTACACTGTGATGATACTGGCCCAGCATAGGAAGTTGGGACAGTCGGACATCGCTCCTGTCGAAACGGGTAGAATCGGTTCTGGGAATTCTCGGAGCTGGGGAGATCCCCGAGCGAGCACCGCTTTGACGCCGCGCCCGGTTCTATCCCACGGCGTCGTCAACTAATAGGCTAGTAGGCTAGTGGACCTACGTATTCAGTCCAGCGGAATCGAAGTGCAGTGAGGCTTATATGCATATATAAGCGCCGCGGCCCCCACGGCCCACGAGCCCATGTCAACACTTGGAGAGTCAAGCCCACGAGTAGCAGCCTGCAGCCGCACCGAAGTGCCACCATGCCACCACCAGCTCATCGGCCTAGTCGAGCACGACGGCGCCGTCCGTGTCGACCCGCACGACGCCTTGGCGGCCACTCCTAGCTGCCTTGTGTAGCTTGTGTGTCCTTGTGTAGCACCGTGTGTCGCTGCATCCCACACAAACACATGGTGAAACTCGACGTTTCCATGCCGCTTGATTTGCTCTCACACAGGGCCTCAAACACATATATTTCTCTCCTGACCTCAGACCTGTGATGTATCACGGACGTGATCATAGAGGTCTCAGATGCACTGGTCAAAACCGCGAAGCGAACGCGACCTTCTCGAGCGCCTCGACGATCTTGTCGGTGGAGTCGAACTCGGCGCACATCTCCTCCACCTCGGCAGGCGACACGAGCTTCTCGTCCACGGCGAAGACCTTCTCCAGCCGCGCCATAAGCGCCTCGTCCAGCGACTGCTGCGTGTAGTACTCGATCATCTGGCGCACCTGCGCGGCGTTCATGTACGACAGCAGCAGCTTCTTGTTGATGCGCCCGGGGCGGATGAGCGCCGGGTCCAGCTTCTCCGGGTGGTTCGTCGTCATCACGATGATGCGCCCTGGGCAGTCGATCACGCCGTCCAGCACGTTGAGCAGTCCGGCCAGGTTAAGCTCGGACGACTTTTTCTCGTCGTCCATGACCATCTTGAGCATCATCTTCATGAGCTGCTTATCTTCCGAGTCCGGCGCGTCCGAGCTTTCGATCGACGCCGTATCATCCTCACCTTTGCCATCCGTATCCGATAGCGACTTCGTCTCGGCGATCTTCATGAGCACTTTGTCAGCAGACCGCGCCGACAGCGTCGGCATCAGCTTGTCGGATTTCTTCGAGCCATTGGCGTCGTCCGTGCGCTTGTTCACGATCGACGACGCGCAGTCGATGTCCTCCATCACGAAGATCACATCCTTGAACGAGTACTCGACCGGCGAGTCGAGCCCGTCGACCGCGAACTTGAGGTCGAAGATCGCGTCCATGAGCTCCTGGTTCGACTTGATCTTGCCCAAGTTGATCGTGACGATGTGGCGTTTGGTGTGGTGCGCAATCGCCTTGATGAGACTGGTCTTGCCCGTGCCCGGCGGACCGTGGAGCAGGAACCCGAGTTTGTACGGGAAGCCCTTGATGCCGAACTTGCCGGTTTTGTTGTCGAAGCTGTCGAGCAGCTGGAGTACCTGCTGCTTCTGGTCGAAGAAGAGGTTCTCGAACGTCTTGTCCTCGCCCAGCGCGTACCGCTTGTACGCCACGACCGTCTTGGCGTCGTCGCCCTCGGCGGCCTTGGTGCCAGACTGGATGTAAAAGTACCGCGCCATGTCGTCTTTGACCTTGGCGCGCTCCATCTCCTGGTACTGCGCGAAAGCCTTGGCGATCAGCGCCTCGATGCGCGCCGAGCCGTCTTTCTGCTTGGACCTGAACTTGAACGTGATCTTGGTCTCCTTGCCCGTGCGTCCTCCACTACCGCTCATGGACGTCTCCTCCTGGTGCATGAACTCGACGCCCTTCTCGACCTCGATCCACCGGTCCTTGAGCGGCAGCGTCTTGACCGCGAGCTTGGCGATCTCGGACTCGCCCGCGATGCCGTAAGGGTCGTCGTCGTCGTCGTCGTCACTTGTGGTGCCCTCTTCTTCTTCCGCCTCCTTCGCGAGCTGGGCGGCATCCACGGGCTTGGTGAAGAGCTCAAACTTGGCGCTTTCCTTCTCGAACGTGAGCACGTCGGCCAGGTACAGTGAGATGGCCTTCTGGAGCAGGTGGTTGGTCAGCTGGTAGTCAAACGAGCGGTAGCCGTCGCGCGTATAGCGCTCCGTGGCCTCGATCGTGCGGATGACCCAAGTGTCTTGGGTGCGCAGCCACTTCCACATCGTCGGGAGCAGCGTGTTGGACTTGTCACCGTCGGTCTGGAGCAGCATGATCAGCTGCTGCACGAGGATCGGCACGAGCAGCACGAGCACGGCATCCAGCACAAGGATGCCCGTGCGGTACGACTCGACCAGCGCCAAGAGGTCCACGGGCGCAGCGTGGTGGTGCATCCCCATGCCCGCGCCCATGTAGGGCGAGCCGGCCGCGTGGTGGAGCGAGGCCGGGTCGATCGCGACCGTCGGGTCAGCCATGTTCTGACGAGAAACTCCGAGGGCGTGGGTCAGGTGGCGAGTTGGCGAATGACCGCGTCAATCCGTCGGTCGTTCCGAGCGGAGGCTTCAGCGGCCCAATCGGCATGAAGGCTCGGGGGGCCATGTGAGAAAGTATCCCACTTGGTCCAGCTGGTTCGCGTGGGTCCACTGGCGCCCCCCGTGACTCGGAGACTCTCTGTATCTCTCTATGTCTCTCCGACTGACGCTTTTTGAACGTGTGGCTTGTCTGTTCACCCAATTACCCCTATGGCCGCGATATGGAGAGTTTTCCGGAACTTGGCCGATATCTCTCAAGCATGTGAGCCCGGCCAACCAATCGTTGATGGGCATGTCACCCGCGGGCCAATCAGCACGCGAGAAAGTGGATCCACTGTCCTACCACTTGGCGCAGACGTCATCACTTGATTCAAGTGGGTTCCGCTGTGCTGTGGGGTCTTGTCCCGCCACCCCAACACGCATGCACGAAGCGCGATAAGCGTGGAGTCCTCCCGTCCTCCCCTCCCCACGTCGGCCCATTTTCAATCTCACCGCCGCCCCCGGACGAGCCTCGCTTCGTGTCCGTCGAATCCTCCACCAGAGCGACCATGAGCTCCACGGCAATCGAGTTCGGGCTCATCAACACGCTGCGCACGGGCCACCTGCTGCTGGACGCGCTCGTGTGCATGATCGTGCCGGTGCTGATCCAGCGCGTGGTCACGGCGATCCAGAGCTCACACAGCTCGCTCTGGGAGATGCTCAAGGCGCTGTTCGTCCCGGCGCAGGCCGAGTACGTGCGCCGCGAGATCGTGTCCACGCAGCGCTTCAATAAGTATGGGCTCATCTGGGACAGCGACCAGAAGAGCCGCATCCTCCAGAAGGCGCTCGCCGCGTACCTCGCGCAGGTGCTCGACCTCCACGACAAGAGCGCGCGCTCCGAGCTCACGGATAAGCCGGACCCACGCAAGACGCTGGACCAGCAAAGCGGCGTCGTGACCGAGCCCGCCAAGCAGGCTCGCAAGCCGCTTACCCACGCCGAGAAGCTGCGGGTCGAGGATCTGCCGCCGCTCGATGAGTGGGTCCTCGTCGAGGACGGCATCGAGTTTCGCCACACCAAGAGCTCTGGTGAGAGCTCGGAAGACGACAAGAGCAACGTCACGGAGGCCAAGGTCACGTACGAGCTGCGCTCGTCGCGCAAGGACGCGGCGACGCGCATCACGGCGCTGATTGAAAAGGCGTTCAGCCTATACCAGGCCAACCAAGTGGCCAAGACCAAGGGTGACAAGGCACGGTACTTCTACATCCAGGCCGGCTCCAAGTCCGCGGGCGGCGACTCCAAGGCCCAGGTCGTGGCCTACAAGCGGTACGCACTGGGCGAGGAGAAGACGTTCGACAACCTATTCTTTGACGACAAGCCGCACGTGCTCTCGCTGCTAAACGACTTTGTGGCCAAGACCGGGAAGTTTGCGATCCGCGGGTTCCCGTACAAGCTCGGATTTCTGCTCCACGGCCCGCCGGGTACGGGCAAGACGAGCCTTATCAAGGCCATCGCGCAGTACACCAAGCGCCACATCGTGACGATCAACCTGTCCAAGATCAAGACGAACCAGGAGCTCATGGACGCCGTGTTCGACCTTAAGTTCGCCGTGGACGGCATGGACATGCCCGTGTCGTTGGCGTTCAAGAACGTGGTGTTTGTGATGGAGGACATCGACGCGGCCTCGACGATCGTCAAGTCGCGCAAGAAGGAGGAGACGCAAAACGAGAGCAAGCGCTCGAGCCTGCGCCGCATGGACAGCCGCAAGCTCGTCGAGAAGCACGCGCAGGAGCTCGACATCACGGGCGAGCCCTTGGAACCGCTGGTCGGACCACGACCCAAGGGGGAAGGCGAGCTCGACGACAAACTCAACCTGTCGGGTCTGCTGAACGTGCTAGACGGCGTGGTGGACTGCCCCGGGCGCATCGTGATCATGACCACGAACCACCCGGACAAGCTCGACGCCGCGCTCATCCGCCCCGGACGCGTCAACAAGATGCTCCTGCTCTCGCACATGAACGCGCGCGGTGCACAGGAGATGATCGAGTACTACTGCCTCTCCAAGCTTACAGACGAACAGAAGCAGCGCGTGACCGACGTGTTTGACGGTCAGTACACGAGCCGCAAGCCGCTCACGCCAGCGCAGGTCGAGGAATTCTGTGCTGAGATGGACGACGCCGAATCAGTCATCGAGGCGCTTGAGATGCACGTCAACGTCAAGGGCGATGTCGTGTTTTGCTAGAACGAGATGAAGAAAACAGCATAACTTCATGAAGGGTTTGGCTCGTCACTTCATGAACGGTTTGGCTCGTCACGGCTCATATATTGAACCAGAACATGGTGCTTAGGTTTACAGTTGCGCCACAGCGCGTCGCGTCTACGATCGTGTCCTGCTCAGCGCAGATCTCCTCGACCTCTGCCAGCGTGAGCGCCAATCCACTGACCGTCGCCTCCTCGAGATCTGCTCGCTCGGGAAGCGTCAGCGACCTGCACCGTGCAGGTGCAGTGCACGAGGACTGGCTCAACAAGACGACGCACATGATATATTACGTTCGATGGCTACATTCTCGCGGTTTTGGATTCTTTTAGAAACCAATCGTCGTCTGCTTGGGCACAGTACGCCGACCTCCCGATGTTTCTCACACCCGACGCGCACGGACGAATTCGTCCTCGTCCTCGTCCCACGCGCTGCCTTCGGTGGCCTAGAGCGAACTGTGCCGACGTCGCACCACGCCTTGGCCGCACAGTGGCGCGGGCAACTGGGGCGCCGCGACGTCAACGAGCGCATCGGTGTGCGCGTGCTCGACGCGTTGCGGCTCGCGCTACCGTCGTCCGCGCGCGAGCGTCACGCTCGTGGAAAGCCCCACGCCGGCGCCACGACCCTCGCAGACCTCAATCGCTGCGTCGCCAGCGCCGTGTTCTCGTACATCGCGCAGAGCGACGTGCTCGTGGACCGCCACTCCCCGAACAAACCGTCGGTGCTCTCCAAACGGCCCGTGGGGCCACACGGCGCTCGCGAATCTTCACGCGGCATACAGACTGCTCGTTCACGGACGTTTCCATAAGTACCAGTGCTATGGAAACCTGCCGTGATGGAAATCCACTGGGATAAGTTAAATCGAGTCTGTCTCCACACCATCCGGTATACACCCCTACCCCTTATGCACACGTCACTGCCTGGACTGCATGTATACCGCGCTTGTATTTGAGTTGTATACAGTCCACTGGGTTTCCCCTGTTGACAAACCACAGTTTCCGCCATTTCCCCCCGACACCAAGGGAAGCGCCGAGAGACGCCGCGGCCGCTTGCCTCTCTCTCTCTCTCTGTCTGCGATGAGCGCGCTGGCCGCGTGCCCTATCACGGACAGCTCGCCGGCGTGCTACACGGCGTCCTGGTACCTCGTGTGGGACCAGGTGCGCTACTGGGGGCTCTTCCAGCTCCCGATTCTCGCCATCTCCGTGGTCTACGAGTGGCTCGAGCTCTCCAACGACCCGCGCCTCGAGCGCCTGCGCACGCTCTTCGACGCGCCCGTCATCAATGTCGCTGTACGCACCGTCTCCATGGACGCGTCGCGTGGAGCCGCGAAGGGGAAGGAACACTAACTGAATGTTCACGTGGCTTCTGCTCCTCAGAACTATATTTTCCAAGTCGTCGCGTGTGTCTACGTGTGCATCGCCTGGGGTACGAGTACGCGCAACGATTTGCAGATGCTGGGTGGAACGCTTATTAGTTTCTCTTATGTGTAGTGGTCCGTGGTGGTGCGCTCTCCGTGAGTTTCTCCTCTTGGTCGGTCGAGTCGTTTCTGCTCATTTTCACTGCCGTGGGCTACGGCATCCGGTGGATCGCGGCCAAGCACAAGTACGTTTTCGCCGGTCCGTGGCGTCGCGTCGAGGATTATTCATTGTACCGACTCATCTGCTGGTGTCCACAGAGTCCGGTTCACGGTGCAGCTCCACAGCCTGCTCGACTTGCTCTCGCTGATCTCGCACTTCACGATCTCGTTCCAAACGCACCCCGTGGACGGACGCGAGCGGCGCTCGTGGCTTGACTTTGGCTTCTTGCGGACGTACATTTTGTACATCGTGATCGATCATTTGTTCACGCGTTTCAAGCACAAGACCTTCGCGACACAAGTGCTACTCGTGATCTTCAAGGCGTTTTGTCTTGTGTTCTTCGCAGCCTGTGTGCTGTTCTCACTCGAACGACTCGGGGATTTGCCGTATACGAACAGCTTCCTGCTCCACGTGTACAAATGCAGCAAGACTGATGGCTCCAACTACATTCTGGTCAACAACGTCACGGGCACGCCGGAATATCCAGATTGTGCCGAGACCTGGAGTTTCTTCTCGTCGATCTACTTCATGTTCGTGACGGTTTCGACGGTCGGCTACGGTGACTTTAGCCCGAAGACGGTTCTAGGTCAGTGCATGGTGTGTATCATCATCGTCGTGGGTATCTATACGTTTGCCAAGGAATCAGCCGCGCTGTTCAGCATCTACGGTGACCAACGCAGTGGGCGAGTGCGGTACAATGTGTCGCGTAATACGGCTCACGTGATCGTGACAGGAAATCCGTCGGCTGCTCAGATGAAAGACTTCATTCGCGAGTTTTTCCACCCCGATCATGATGCGATGTTCGACAATATCGGCACTCCCCCACAAACCGCGTCCACAGATGACGCCGCCGAAATTGATGAAGCAGCATATCGACGGAGCATGGGTGCCTCGCGTCGTGACACGGAATCCGGGTTAGAGGAGGGTCGACCAGGCAAGAACCCAGTCGTGTCCGGAATCGGATCGGATGACCCGGTTACGACGTCGCGCAGTGAGAGCGAAGCAGGGGTACTAGCTACCAAGTGGATGCAGCGCAGGGGAGCCAATCGAGTACGCGAGACTCACATCGTCATCCTGACGCGGTTCGACGAGGACGGTGGTGGTGATGACGGTAGCGGAAGTTCTGGTGATGGAAGTTCTGCCTCTTTTCAAGAAGAAGTGATGCGATTCGTTGATGAAAACCCTCGCTACAGCAAGCGGGTATTCCTCATTTTCGGTTCGCCGCTACGAGCAAAGGATCTGGAGCGAGCACGAGTGCAAGAGGCGATGGCTGTGTTCTTTTTACCCAACAAGTTTGCAAACGATGGTAGCAGAGAAGACGCAGCGACAGTGCTCAGAGTGCTCTCCGTCTCCCAGCAGGTGGATCGAGAGCAGACCCAACTCTTCGCAATGCTGGTCAACTACGAGAATCGGATGCTCCTGGAAGCTGCTGGGCTTCGCAGCGAGAACCTCGTTTGTGCTGACGCGCTTCGACTGGGTCTGATGGGCTTGAGCTGCCGATGCCCCGGTCTGTCCACTCTCATCTCCAACTTGATCACCAGCAGAAGTGCAGAACTGCCAGTTGACTCGAACTTGGCTGGTCTTGTGAAGCCGTGGATTCGGGAGTACGTCACTGGCGCCGGCAACGAAATCTACTCCTGCATCCTTGCAGACTTTCTGCAGGGCATGACGTTCACGCAGTGCACGCAGCGAATCCACAGACAGTCCGACGGGCAGGTGCTCCTCATCGCCGTCGAGCACCAGAAGGAGACGTTTTTCAACCCCGGCCATTCTTTTCGGATTCCTCGAAACTGCCGTGCTTTTCTGATTGCGGAATCCCTGACGGCTATCTCTCCATTCTCGGTGCCGACTCCGTCATCCATGCAGACTCGGAGATCGACAATGGCGGGCTACGATGCTGATGAAGGTCCAAGCCAAACCATTCAGCGCAAGCTCATCGCTCGAGCTCGACGTGCGCAGCACAACGTCGAGAGGCGCCTGCCGCAAGACGTTCGCGACTACGTTCTTCGGTGCGGGGGAAGCATCTCATCCTTTCAATCGCCATCGCACCCACCAGCGGGGCTGATTATTCAAGGTGGCCATATTGTTGTTTGCAGCAACATCGGCAACGAAGGTGCAGGGGGAGATCGATCAATTTCACGACTCGTCAGCTTTTTGCGACCTCTCCGAGCAGCCCACGTTGAGCGAATCGTCCCTGTCGTGATCGTCGACTCGGAGAACTTTGACGCGATGTCGTGGCTCCAGTTGAGCGAGTTTGGATCGGTGTACCACGTAATCGGCTCGCCCCAGAAGCATCAAGTCCTTGTGAACGCTGGAGTGTACACAGCGTCAGCCATCGTGGTGCTTGCTCAGGGAAATGAAGAAGGGTACGACGACTCAAAGGCCATCTTCAACGCGATTTTGATCAACGCCGCACTGCAGCAGAGCAACATCTTCACGATCATCGAGTTGCGCGACGTGCACAACAACAAATTCCTCGATCCGGTGCACAGTTTCAGCTCAAGATCGGCGGCCGATATCCTGGATAGCGACAATCAAGATGCGCACGAGTATCTCCAGGCTGTTGCCAGCCAAAGTCCATCAGCTTCAGCGGCCTCGCCCCATCGCACTTTTGCAAGTCACCGAGTGTCGACCCTCAGTCATCCATCAAATGGTTATCGCGACAGTTCACACAACGCACGCTCCCATTCTGTGGCCAAGAAGCAAACGTGGTGGGATTATCAAAAGCGAAATGTGCGAAGAATGGCATTTTTTGTGCGCGAGTTCTTCTGGGGAAGTCTCCACAATGCGGCCACTAGAATGCAAGGAACGACGCAAGTGGATGTCGCCGCCGCGCTGGACGACTTGCTCAATAGCGACGACAACGACACGTTCTTCCAAGAGCGATTCATGTATGGCGCTTTGTTCCCTAGTTATGTTGCCGACGACTTGCTCATCCAGAGCTTCTTCAACCCGTCCCTCAACGAATTCATCCGCAAGATTTTGGACGGCACAAGCTGCTTCATGCTCTATGATCTACCGAAGGAATGGCGTCATGGCACACGGACGTACGGCGAGCTCTTCGATTACATGACCTCAGGCATTGCCTCGGCATTGCCAATTGGTTTGCTACGTGCCAAGGACGGATATAGTGGTGCACCTCACCCCTACGTGTACACGTCCCCATCTTCGTCGACCATTCTGCATCCTGAAGACAAAGTCTTTGTCCTCATTGACGTGACTTCCATCCACCGCGTCGCCAACAAACTCCAGCGTCGATTCCGCAGCCGGCGCCAAGCAGCCAAAGCGGCAGCGACTGAACAAGCACCACCTACTGCGAAGACCAGCGCAGAGCATGCTGGGTTTGCTGAAGCAGTTGCTGCTGTCCAAGAACAAGCGGAGGCACCCAGTGCATTCGTCTGATGGCAGAATTGATGTGTAACGCGATAATTCACGGACGCTCGGTTCTCTAGAGAAGAGATCCAAGCTGCAATGTGGTACGACGATCTGGTGCAGTGTGGGTTCACTACGATTTGTTCTCTAGGCGACTATACCTCCTGATTGGACAGCGTGAAAATGCAGTTTGTGTACGGACCAGTAGAGACACAACGTTTCGGTACGGAGTATTGCGAGTGTGGATTCTTTCATGTGTTCAACACTCACACTTGACGAATGCTCTTCCTACCTTTGCCATAGACGGAAGTCGTAAAGCTGTAACGGAGACATCTTCCTTCTTCGGAGCGCAAGAAGAAAGATGGAATATGGCAAGGTGAGTGATGGCTGCTTTTGGTCCGGTTTTCCCTGAAGTAGTCGGTATCATGAAGTGTTGTCAACGACGTAGGTGCGTGCTGTGCGCGTGCTCGCATAGTACGCATCCAGCCTCGCATCGGTGAACGCCGTCCGTCCGTTCAGCACAGTCTTGCCGTCGATAAACCGGTCGCACGGGTAGCCGCCCTGGAACGTGTACTGGGGATTATTGGCGCGTCGCCCCTGAGGGCCGCGGTAGTTGGCCGGGCAGTCGTCGCACTCGCTCTGCGTCTGGATCCCAATCTTCATTGAGTACTTGCCCAGCGGACACGGCGCGGTACACGCGCTGCTCGTCAACCCAGGCGACGAGCCGTACACACCCGCCGGACACGGTTTGCAGTCGACAGCACTGGTCGCGCCGAGCTTGTCTTGATACGTTCCCTTGGGGCACTTTGCCGTGCAGTCACTCGACGTCAAGCCTGGACTGTCGCCATACACGCCGCGTGGGCAGAGCCTGCACTCGCCCCGCGACGTACCGCCTCCGGGTGGTCGGTACATCCCCTTAGGGCACCTGACAGGGCCTGGCTGCACGCCCATGAGCATGCGGACTACAGGAGGGAAATCACCGGGTCAAAAGCGTTCCCATCGACTCCTATCCAGACGAAGGTACGATAGGCTTACTTTGGACTCGTTCTCTGGCGACCCCAAAGCGCAGGAATGTGACGTTGCTGTGCGGTCGATAGCTGAGAGTGTGTTGTTCGTAGACTACAGCGATCCACGCATGATGAGTGCGTCGCGAGCAGAGAGATGTGCGAGATACACGAACGGATAGCGTATAATCGTACGAAGGAAGAGCGCTCCGTTGCCTATAGCAAGCATGGCGATCAACAGCGTACGTAGCGCGAACGCCAGCGACACGTGCTTTGGGTGGAGATCGCGCGGCAGCTCGTCCATAGTGATCGCTCCGACAAGGCTGTTCGTCTTGGATCCCGCATGCAAGTGCGTTTGGTGTCGGTTGACGGCGGCTCGCCAAGTTTGCAAAAATACCGAGAAGGAAACCAGGCATCGCGTATACGAGATTCGTCTATTTTACGGCTATTATTCCAAAGATACGAGTGTTGGGGCCATTCTAGCAACCGGCGACGCGCTCCATGGCATCAAGGATCAAGTCAGTCGAGTCGAACTCAGCGCACATCTCCTCGACTTGTGCCGGCGATACACGGCTCGTGGCGCGCGCGAAGATGCTCTCAAGTCGCGCCGTATGGGCGTCCGTGAGCGTCGCCATGGTGTAGTACTCAATCATCTGGCGCACCTGCGAGGCGTTCATGTACGACAAGAGCAGCTTCTTGTTCACGCGGCCCGGACGGATGAGCGCCGGGTCGAGCTTCTCCGGATGGTTCGACGTCATGATGATGACTCGGCCCGGACAGTCGATCACGCCGTCGAGCACGTTCAGCAAGCCGGCGAGGTTCAGCTTAGCATTCTTCTTCTCGTCCTCCATGACCAGTTTGATCATCATCGACATGAGCTTCTCGTCGTCCGACTTGAAGTCGCTTTCCTTGCTTTTCTTCTTAGGCTTGGCGGCCTCCTGATCCTCGTCGTTCTTCGCAGCCTCGTCTCCCTCCTCCGACTTGGTCTCCTCAGCGTTCTCCGCAGTCTCGGTGGTCTCCTTCTCCTCGTCGTCATCGTCAGTGCGCTTGTTCACGATCGACGACGCGCAGTCAATGTCCTCCATCACGAAAATAACGTCTTTGAACGAGTACTCGACCGGCGAGTCAAGGCCCTGCACCGCGAACTTGAGGTCGAAGATCGCGTCCATGAGCTCCTGGTTCGACTTGATCTTGCCCAAGTTGATCGTGACGATGTGGCGCTTCATGTGCTGCGCAATCGCCTTGATCAGGCTCGTCTTGCCTGTGCCGGGCGGACCGTGGAGCAGGAACCCAAGCTTGTACGGGAAGCCCTTGATGCCAAACTTGCCGGTCTTGTTCGAGAAGTTGTCGAGCAGCTGGAGCACCTGCTGCTTCTCGTCGAAGAATAGGTTCTCGAACGTCTTTTCCTCGCCCAGCGCATACCGCTTGTACGCCACGACCTGCTTGTCGGCGTCCGACTGCGAAGCCTTGGAGCCCGACTGGATGTAAAAGTAGCGCGAGTTGTCTTCCTTGACCTTGCGGCGCTCGGCCTCCTGGTAGTTGGAGTAGGCCTTGTCGATGAACGCGTCGATGCGGTCCGAGCCGTCCTTGAGCTTGGACGAGAAGCGGAAGACAACCTTGGTCTCGGTCACACCCTTGCGCTCGCCCGGGTTCTCGGGCGTGATGACCTCGTGCTTGAAGCGGATGCCGTTCTCTACCTCGATCCACGTGTTGATCATCGGCAGCGCCTCGACGCTCAGGTTCTCGACGCCCGAGTAGTCGTAGCTGTCCTCGTCGTCAGAGTCGTACTCCGACGACGCGCTTGTGACCGAGCCACTGTCCTCGTCGTCGTTGTCGCCGGCCTTACTCTCGCTCGTGCGCGGCTTCTCGAGCAGCTCGTACTTGGCGTCCTTGTTCTCGAGGTTGAGCACGTCCGAGAGGTAGAGCGAGATCGCCTTCTGCAGCAAGTGGTTCTTCTGCTCGTAGTCCCAGACCTTGTGGCCGTCGCGGTTGTAGCGCTGCGTGATCTCGATCGTGCGCTCGACGTCCTCCTGCTCGTCCGACTTCCAGAACCACGCGAGCAGCGGCGCGAACACCGTGAGCGAGCTGTCTCCGCCGTTCTGGAGGAGCGACACAAGCTGCTGGATGAGGATCGGCACGAGCAGGCAGAGCAGCGCGTCCAGCACGAAGAAGCCCGTGCGGTAGCCCTCGAGCAGCGCCAGCAGGTCCACGGGCGTGTGCGGGGTCGGTGCAACGCCGCCGAGCATCGTCATCGGGTCGAGCGGCGCGACAGGCGCGGTGGTGGTGATGGTGGGGGCGAGGTCAGCCATGGAGAGAGCTGGTGCAGTGGAGGGTGGTGCTTGCGACCCAGTGAATTGGAGAATGAGGACTGAGGGAGCGACTGTTGCGCGCGTCACTGGGAGGCGTTGAAGTCTACAGTACACCTGGAAGGGGGAGTCCTGCAATTGGGCGAAGCCCTTCGGTGGACGAGACGGAGAAGTGTTGGGTACACGCCTTCGGGGCTTTCCAGGCGCCAGCGTGGCCAGGTGGTGACGGTCAGCTTGCTCGGCCTCGAGAGTGCTGGTCTCTTTCCGCTGATTTTACATCCAATGGGGTGTATTTCTGTCTAACCCACGCGTTATTGTAGCCAATCAATACGACCCACCAAGTGAGACCAAATCAGATGTCAGCACTGAGTGTTGGTCATTTGGGCGTCCGGCTGGGCGGCGTGGCGCCAGAAGAAGCCTGGTCTCCGCATGCGACGCCGCGGCGGGACCTTCACTCGCGCGTCGGTTCTGCCGGTTGCGTTGGGCTCCCCTTCCCCGTTGGCGCGTCGCTGTTGGCCACCGACGAGCCCGCGTCCTTCGAAAAGCGCATTGGGTACATCACACCCAGCTCATGGGTACCCTCTTTTGTACGACCCGTGTACTGTCGACCTCCTCCTTCGACGGTTCGTAAGCTCCCTCCGACGCCATTCCCCCATTTGCTCCCGACCGCGCACCCACGACACTCACCGTCATCATGAGCTCCACGGCGATTGAGTTCGGGCTCATCAACACGCTGCGCACCAACCACCTCGTGGTGGACGCTCTGCTGTGCATGATCGTGCCCATGCTCATCCAGCGCCTCATGGCGTACATGCAAAACTCGCAGACCTCGCTCTGGTCGCTGCTCAAGAACTTGCTGTTCCCGCCCAAGCCGACGACGTTCGTCTCGCGCGAGATCGAGTCGTCGCAAAAGTTCAATCGGTACGGCCTCGTCTGGGACGACGAGCAGAAGAACAAGATTCTCCAGAAGGCGCTCGCCGTGTACCTCGCCGAGTTCATCGACATGCGCAACAAGAATGCGCGCTGCGAGCTGATCGAGAAGCCCAAGAGCAAGAAGAAGGCTGCGGTTGCGGCCAAGCGGCTGCCGGCGGACGAGGACAACGATGACGTGTCGGACACGATCTCCGAGTCGAGCGCGACCACGGTCACGTCCAGCGCCGACGGCGACGCCGTGGAGACCAAGCCGCTCACACAGGCCGAGCGCCTGAACATCGAGGCGCTGCCGCCGCTCGGTGATTGGATCGAAGTGGGCGACGGCGTCGAGTTCCGCCACGAGGACATTTCGCCCGAGAACGGCGGCGGTGACGACAAGATGGCGAGCAGCGTCAAGGAGTGCAAGACCAAGTACGTGCTGCGCGCCTCAGGCGCCAACGCGTCCAAGCGCATCGACACGATCGTGAAGAAGGCGTTCGAAGAGTACCGCGCGCGCGAGCGCGCCAAGTGCAAGACCGACAAGGCACGGTACTTCTACATCCAGTCGGGCACCAAAGCCTCGCAGTCTGACTCGAACCAGCAGGTGCTAGCGTACAAGCGGTACGCGTTAGGCGAGGAGAAGACGTTCGACAACCTATTCTTTGACGACAAGCCGCAGGTGCTCTCGCTGCTGGACGACTTTGTGGCCAAGACCGGCAAGTTTGCGATCCGCGGGTTCCCGTACAAGCTCGGCTTCCTGCTCCACGGCCCGCCGGGCACAGGCAAGACCAGTCTGATCAAGGCCATCGCGCAGTACACCAAGCGCCATATCGTGACGATCAATCTGTCCAAGATCAAGACGAACCAGGAGCTCATGGACGCCGTGTTCGACCTCAAGTTCGCCGTCCAGGACCAGGACCTGCCTGTGTCGCTCACGTTCAAGGACGTCGTTTTCGTTATGGAGGATATCGACGCCGCGTCCAAGATTGTGAGCTCGCGCGAGAAGCCGTCGCTGAGCGGCGCCAAGGGCGAGCCCAAGATGCCGGCGCTCGGGCGCGCCGAGCGCATGGTGGACAGCCAGAAGAAGGCAATCCAGCCCGACGGCGACGACGACGACCTCATGGAGACCATGATTGGCCCGGCGCTCAAGCCCAAGGACGACGGCGACCGCCTCAACCTCTCCGGTCTACTCAACGTGCTGGACGGCGTGATCGACTGCCCTGGACGCATCGTGATCATGACCACGAACCACCCGGAGAAGCTGGATGCCGCGCTCATCCGCCCGGGCCGCGTCAACAAGCAGCTACTGCTCTCGCACATGAATGCGCGCGGTGCGCAGGAGATGATCGAGTACTACTGCCTGTCGAAGCTGACAAACGAGCAGAAGCAGCGACTGGAGGACGTGTTCGCCGTGAACGCTCGCAGCAAGAAGCCGTTCACGCCGGCCGAGGTCGAGGAGTTCTGCGCCGAGATGGACGACGCCGAGTCGGTGCTCGAAGCGCTCGCGCGCCACGCGACCACACGTGAGCCGACATTTTGAGCGTGTAGCGTTAAAAGTTTTTGGATACCCACTACAATATATACTAGCGATTGATTCTTGGAGACCGACTTCTTCGCTGCATAGGTGCACACGTTTACCAAGAACAAAGCGAGTGGTAGAGTAGGGTTGACGATTGATTTCTTCACGGTCCACACGTTTAAAAAGCTGGGGCGCTGGCGGCCGTGCGCTCGAGCGCCGCGACGGCTTCCGTGAGCTCATCGTGCTCAGCACAGATCTCCTCCACCTCGGCCGGCGTGATGGTCTCTGGTAACGCGAGCACGCGCGTCTCCAGCTCCTCCGGGAGCGGCGCATCGAAATAGTACTCGAGCATCTTCTGGATCTGCCCCGGCGGCATCCAGGCCAAGTGGATCTTCTTGTTGACGCGGCCGGGGCGGATGAGCGCCGGATCCAGCTTCTCCGGGTGGTTCGTGGTCATGATGACAATGCGTCCAGGGCAGTCAATCACGCCGTCCAGCACGTTGAGCAGCCCGGCCAAGTTGAGCTTGTCTGTGCGGTTCGAGGACGCGACCAGTCCTTGCTCCACGAGCAGCCCCTCCTCACCTAGCAGCGCTGCGAGCAACAGCAGCGGCTGCGCAGTATCGCCTTTGGTATCAGGCCGCACGAGCACAGCCGGCTCGTCCGCCAAGGGGTCCGCGTCCGCGCGGTTCTTGACCACGGACGTTGCGCAGTCCACGTCCTCCATCACGAACACGACGTCCTCGTACGCCAGCTTGATGGGCACAGACACGCCGCGTACCGCGAAGCGAAGGTCCGTCATGGCGTCCAAGAGCTCCTGGTTGGTCTGGATCTTGGCCAGCGAGATGGACACGATGTGGCGCTTGGTATGCTGCGCGATGGCCTTGATGAGGCTGGTCTTGCCTGTGCCCGGTGGGCCATGCAACAGCAGCCCGAGTTTGTTGGGGAAGCCCTCGATCGCAAATTTGCCGGTCTTGTGCGTGAACTCGTCCAGCAGCTTTAGCACCATGGGTTTCTCGTCAAAGAAGACCGTGTCGAAGGTCTTCTCCTCGCCCAGCGCGTACCGCTTGTAGGGCGGCGCCGTGGTTTTCTTGGCCCCCGGCTTGTCGCCGGCGGCACCACCGTCGTCCTTGGTGAGCCCCGTGCTCGTGTCGCGCACATACATGTACCGCGTGGCGTCGCCCTCGACCTTGCGCTTCTCGACCGCGCGGTAAAACTCGAACGCGCGCGCCACCAGCGCGCGCATCTTCTGTGGCGCGTCGTCGGCGCGCGAGCGCAGCACGAACTTCTTGCGGATCGTGCGCAAGTACTGCTTCTTCTGGTCCACGCGCACGATCTGCTCGTCGTACTTGATCTCGACGTCACTCAGGTCGAGGTCGTCGCCATCGTCCGCTTTGCCGCCCAGCGGGACCCAGCGGCCGATCGGCATAAGCGGCAGGACACTCAGCTGGGCGAGATCGCGGTTGCTCTCGAGCAGATGCTTCACCTGCGACGGGCGCTTGGCCAGCAGTGCGTCCTCGCGGAGCAACGCCGCGAGCGGCTCGGTCTGCGCGGTGACGAAGAGCCCGTAGCGCCCGTTCTGGCCCGTGAGACTCACACGCTCGGCCACGTACATGCTGACGGCGCGGAAGAGCAGCTCGCGGTGGTCGTTGTCCTCGATGGCCTTGACGCCCGTGCCCTCGATCTCGCCGCGGTAGCCGTGATGCTCGACGAGTTCGACCGTGTGAGTCGTGAACGAGCGCCCGCCGGCGAGGAGGTCGCCCACGCGCTCACGCAGCAGCTCGCCCAGGGACTGCAGCGTGTGCGGTGACTCACGCACGCGCTCGAGCGAGAGCGGTACGGCAGCGCAGAGCGCGAGGTCGCGCATGGGGTCACCCGTGCGCAGCGCTGACATGATGCCCAGCTCGGTCGCGACGTTGGAACGCATGGTGAGGGAGGGTGGAAGAAGAGGCAGTCGAGGTTCGAAGGTTGGCTGGTGCTCGCTCCAGGCGGAGAATCGCAGAATGGGAGGCGCACCAACCCATATCCACGCCGTCCAATCTCGCCACCGCCAGCCGTGCCGTGGCGTCTGTCCCAGCCGCGATGAGACGGAAGGACTCGTAGGAGCTGCGCCTCGAAGAAGGTCTCACTTGTTCGGTCTCAACCTCAATCTCACTTTCATGTGCTCTCGCTGTTCTCAGGTCTCAGGTGACCCGCGAGTGAACGTCAGCCACGCACACACCAATGGTTTCTACTGCTCTGTGGAGCCTGAAGATCACTTCGGCCACTCCCAGGGTCCATTTTGGTGACCCATAATCCCGCAGAATGATTGCAGAGATCTTTTCACTGTCCCTCCTGACAAGCATCCTCCTTCTGCTTCTCCCACATCGCCGTGAGTGTACCGCGCGTCGACACAGAGACAACGGAAAGCGATCTTCTCCGCCGTCCGTGTCACTTCGACGTGGACGTCGGCGGGACGCGATTGGGCAGAACCTGGGAATGACTGCTGTATACAATCATTCCGGGCGCCTCAAATGGGTACGAAAGTGGGACTTTCGGCTCACTTCGACAATCACTCTCACTGCTTCGTAATGATCAGAACCCGTGAGTGCTGGAGGAGCTGAATTGGCGGGAACGATCTGAGATTCTCACTGTCAGAAATGAGACTGAGGTGGTTTCGTAGGCCCGCGGGGGCTGGTTGGCTCCCCCTCGCGAGGCCGCTCGCCTCACTTACCAACCAGAAGCATCTCATCATCCCAGCATCGCTCACTTTCCAATTTCCGCGGTCGTCGCCACCCGTCCACCTTCTCGTGCTCCCACCGTCTTCTCGAGAGTCCCTCGACGGCCATGCGGCTCCACACGAACGCGTACGTCGAGGTGCTGCTCTACGCGCTCATCCCGCTGCTCGTGCACGTGGCGCTCACGCCACACCTCCTGCGACGCGCGCTGCGCAAGGCCCGGGCGCTCGCGGTCGGCGACGCCGACAAGGGCTACGTCGTGCGCGAGATCGCGGCGGTGACGCTGGTCACGAGCATGGATAGGTTCGTGTCGCCATCGCAGGAGTCCAACCATTTGCTGCAGCGCGCGATCGCCACGTACGTGGCTGACAAGATGGAACTTGAGACCGCGCGCATGGACGCGATGTATCAGCTCACCGACGCGCCGCTGGACCGTGAGACGTCCACCAAGAACCAGGACGACGACGATGCCGGTGTCAAGAGTGACAGCAAGCCAGCGCCGCGCAGGCGCTGGTTTAACGAGTACGTCAAGGAGCCGTATTCGTACGAGCAGCTGCTGCGCCTGCAGGTCTCGGCGACGCCCACGCCGCGCACGTGGGCGGCCGTCGCGCCGGGCGTCTTCTTCCAGTACACTGTCGACGGCTACGGCGACCCGACTGACGAAGAGCCGCAGCAGGATCCGAACACGCGCCGCGTGACCATGACCTTCCGGTTCCGCAGCAAGCGCCCGGACGCCTCGCAGGCCATCGACCGCGTCGTCGAGGACGCGTTCCTCCAGCACCAGGAGCGGCAGCTGCTCGCGATCGCGCAGGATGCCACGAGGTACATGTTTGTGCAGACTGTGCAGCACGTGCCGGAGCCCCCCAGCGAGTCAGGCGGCGGTAGACCGCCCGAGCCGCCGATGTCCGGTGACAAGAAGGCGACGGCTGTGACCGCAGTCGCGACTGCCAAGAAGCTCGTGTTCAAGCGATACCCGCTGGGGGACGACAAGACCTTCAAGAACCTCTTCTTCCAGGACAAGGCGAGGATCCTCCACTTGCTGGACAATTTCACGCACCGCCGAGGTAAGTTCGCAGTCAAGGGCTTCCCGTACAAGCTGGGCTTGCTCCTCCACGGCCCGCCGGGCACGGGCAAGACGAGCCTCATCAAAGCGGTGGCGCAGTACACCAAGCGCCACATTGTGTCGATATCACTCGCAAAGATCAAGACAAACCAGGAGCTCATGGACGCCGTGTTCGACTTGCGGTTCCCCATCGAAGGCCGCGAGACGCCTGTCGTGCTAGACTTCCAGGACGTCGTGTTTGTGATGGAGGACATTGATTGCGCCGGCGCATCAGTCGTTCATGCGCGCACACCCGAGCAAAACACACAGGATGAAGCGAAGGAGCGCAGGAAGGCGCAGCGCCGCAAATGGATCGTCGCCGGAAGCGATGAAGATGAAGACAGCGACAAGCTCAACTTGTCCGGCCTGCTGAACGTGCTGGACGGCGTGATCGACTGCCCCGGACGGATCGTGATCATGACCACAAACCACCCGGAGAAACTCGACCCGGCGTTGATCCGCCCAGGACGCGTGAACGCGCAGCTGCTGCTCGGTCTGATGGCCACTCCGCAGATCGTCGAGATGCTCGAGTACTACTTTGGGGTCACGCTGTCGGCGAACGAGCGGGAGGACGTCGAAGCGACGACGCGCGACGCGACTCTCACGCCGGCGCAAGTGGAGGAGATTTGCGCCGAGAGCGACTCGATCGCGGATGCGATCCGCGCGCTGCGCCTCGCGCAGCCATAAACTCGGAATCTTGAGCGCCCTGGCTTCCTCTACGTCGTGGGTTACTAGGACCAACACTCACATGAGTTGCACCTTCACTCACAACTGAGACGCTAATCAAAGCTTCTGTTTTTCTGTTTTTTTCGAACCCACGCTCGAAACCAATCACGGTGCCGTCAAGGCAGTCCATGTCCTTTGCTAATAGCTTGGCTTCAGCTGCGAAGCGAGGCGTCGAGAGCTGCTTCGCTTAGGTGCGGTCTCTACCGCAGCAACAGCTCTCCGGACGTAGGCACGTTCACCTCGAGGATATGCTGCCCTCTGCCACGCTGTCGTCCTCGGGAGGCGCCAGCGTGTGGGTCGCATCCCCTCGGATACGATCCGTGGCTCGGGTTGCACACGCTCATTCCACAATCGGCCGCGCGCCGCACACGACTATCCACACAACTGTACACCGCCAACCGCGACCATGACGTCGACGGCGCTCGAGTTCGGTCTCATCAACACATTCCGGACGGGCCACGTGCTGCTGGACGCGCTCGTGTGCATGCTCGTGCCGCTGCTGATCCAGCGGATCACGGAAAAGTACTCGCTCACGGGCGTCTGGTGCACGATCAAAAACTGGGTCCTTGGCGACGGCGACGGCCGCGAGGTGACGCGGCAGATCCAGGTCAAGCAGCGCTTCAACGAGTACGGGCTCATCTGGGACGGCGAGCAGCGCAGCCTCATGCTCCAGAAGGCCGTGGCCGCGCACCTCGCCGAGATCCTCGATTTCCGTGGCAAGACCGCCAAGGTAGAACTCGCTGAGAAGCAAACCACCAAATCCGTCGACAGCGATGTCGACGCCTCGTCGGCCAGCGACACGAGCTGCTCGTCGTCCGATGGCAGCGACGACGGCTACGAGAGCGACGACTACGACTACGAGACCCGCGTGTACCGCGGGGAAGTGTACCGGCTCAAGCCGAGCGTGCTACCGCCGCTGGACGACTGGATCGAGGTCGAGCCGGGCGTCGAGTTCATCCACGAGGTCACCAAGACGGGTGACGACAACAAGGAGGCCAAGGTAGCGGAGACCACGACCACGTTCACGTTCCGCTCGTCGCTGCCGGACGCGTCCAAGCGCATCGACACGATCGTCCACGCGGCGTTCGCCAAGTACCAGACGCGGGAGCGCCAGCGGTATAAGGACGACGCCACGCGGTTCCTGTACATCCAGAGCGGCACGAAGGAGGTCAAGCCCGACGACGAGGACGGTGCCGGCGTGGGCGAGATCGTCATGGCCTACAAGCGATACGCGCTGGGCGAGGAGAAGAGCTTCGACAATCTCTTTTTCAAGGACAAGTCCACGGTGCTCAAGCTGCTGGACGACTTCACGCGAAAGACCGGCAAGTTTGCGATCCGTGGGTTCCCGTACAAGCTCGGGCTTTTGCTCCACGGCCCGCCGGGCACGGGCAAGACCAGTCTGATCAAGGCCATCGCGCAGCATACCAAGCGCCACATCGTCACGATCAACCTGTCCAAGATCAAGACGAACCAGGAGCTCATGGACGCCGTGTTTGACCTCAAGTTCGCCGTGGACGGCCAGGACTGGCCCGTCCAGATGAGCTTCAAGGACGTGGTGTTCGTTATGGAGGACGTCGACTGCGCGTCCAACGTCGTGGCCTCGCGCCAGGCGCCGTCGCTCGCCAAGCCCAAGGCGCGTGGCGACGGGCCGCTTCTCACCAGCCAGACGGCCGGTGACGACGGGCTCCCGCCGCTCATGCCGCTCAAGCCGCTATCGTCGGCAATGACGACCGACAAACTCAATTTGTCGGGGCTGCTCAACGTGCTGGACGGCGTGGTGGACTGCCCGGGACGCATCGTGATTCTCACGACCAACCACCCGGAGAAGCTGGACCCGGCGCTCATCCGCCCGGGACGCGTCAACAAGCAGCTGCTGCTGGACTACATGGGCGCCGCGGAGATGCAGGAGATGATCGAGTACTACGCGCTGGCCAAGCTCTCGGCCGTGCAGCGCGACCAGCTCCACGCGACGGTCTCCGCTACCAGTTCCAAGCGCCTCACGCCCGCCGAGGTCGAGGAGTGCTGCGCCGAGTTCGACGACGTGGACAGCATCCTCCATGCAGTCCAGCGCGCCGCGAGCGGCGGGGCGCGGACCGCCTGGGGCGCTTGAGAAAATCACTACTGTACAGTATTACCATGGAAACTCATCCAAGTTCAGACATGAAAAAAATAATTGAGATTATTGACATAGCGAGACAACCGCCCCTTCCAAATCCGGGGGCGCTTCAGCGAGCAGGTGCTTAGGCCTGCGCGACCTTGAGGTTCTCGATCGTGGCCGAAACGTCGGCGAACGAGATGGGCGTCTTGGACTTGACGAAGCCCGTGGGGAACTTCTCGTTGACGAAGAACGAGTAGACGTTCGAGTAGGACGCCGACTCGGTGTTCTTACCGCCCAGGCCGCGCAGCAGGAGACCCGACTCGGCGTTCGCGATGAACTGCTGCTGGTCGCCGTAGTCGCACTGCGGGTTCGTCGTCTTGCACTCGTTCGTGCGCTTGACGCGCACCTTGGCCACGTCCTTGAGCGAGATCTGACCGTCGATGACGCCCGGGGCGAGCAGCTCGAGCAAGTAGGCCGGCTCCGCGACCGACTGGTCCACGCCAAAGTACGTGTCACGGCGCGAGAGCGACACGTCGTGCTCGATCGCGTTGTGCTTGGCGAGCGTCGCGAGCGTGAACGTCGGCAAGTCGGGCGAGAGACCGACCATGACGTTGGCGAGGTCCACACCAATGTTGAAGTACTCCTGCACGGTGGCGTTGAGCATGTCGCGAGTGATGCCCTTGCCGTCGCGCGGGAGGAAGCCGTGGTTGGCCATCGAGTTGAGCGCCGGGCACGGCGAGCGCAGGTAGAGGGTCGTGGCGTCCTCGCGGCCCGAGACGAGCGAGCCCGTCGGGCGGTAGTACGTGCCCTTGGGGAGGTTCACGACCGAGGCGGCCTCCGTGGTGGAGGTCGAGGCGAAGGCGGCGAGCGCGGCGACAGCGACGGCGAGGATGCGGACCATGGTGGAGCTTGGAAGAGGAGGGGAGGAGGGCTTGGCTTGTGGGCTCAAGAAGGCAAATTGCGGAATGACCGATCGGGATCACGGCGTCTCCGAGGTCGCGGTTCAAGGAGCAGAGGGGGGAAGGAGGAGATGGAGGAGGGAGGAGTCCGACTGGGGCTCCTCCTCCCGGCCACGGTCGGTGAACAACCAGCGTCTCAGCACAAAAGGCGGCGTGACGACGACGGTCGTCGTGTGTTGTACCGCCCGCCACCCACGAAAAGAGAGACCACCGGGAAGGTGGCGCTCTCGAAAGAACGCGACCGGCGGGAGGAGGTTCCCGGACCCTTTGTCCGGGCCGAACCGAACTTGGGGTCGCGCCCGTGACTAGTGGGTTCAAGGACTGCGTCGCGGCACCGGCTGGCGGCGTAACGCTCACGAAATCGCCAGCGGCCGCGGCCGAGAGACCGGGCGCGCGTGGGACTGTGGACACTTTATCGAGCAGGTGATATTTGGCCGTGGAACTGGACCGATTCGTGAGGGGCGGGCTCGCTCTCTCAGAAACTGTAAGTGAGACCGTGACGTGATATGCCACTCTGGCCGGCCCGGCCCGACCAGATCGGCGTCGCGCGGAGCTCTCTGGGAACTGGTGCCACGCTGGGCCGCCTCGGTGGAGACCGCCAAGCCAAGTCTTCCCGGAGGTCCTTTGCGTGCTTGTCCCGAATCCGACAGCCTCGCGGGGAAGTGAGTCGAACTCTCGTTGAGACGAACAGTCGAAGGCCTCCTGTGTGGTGGTGACCTTGAGGGCCGCAAGCCTGTGTGGGTGGCGCGTTTCCCACCGCCCACGGGCCTGTCCGTGCGCTCGCGTTTGGCGGGTGGTGTGCGAGTTCACAGTGTGAACTCGCACACCACCCGCCAAACGCGTGAATCACACATCGCAGGTTCAACGACCGCGGGAAGCGCGATGACTGACTCCGGGCGGCCCACTGTCCCACGGTTGATGCGAACGGCTTAGTGGCTGTAAGCTTCGCGCGTCGAGCGACCCATCAGCCGCTGATTCAGCGGGAGGGATCCCACGGTCCCACAGTCGCTGCCGACGACAGTGGGCTGCTCGTGTCGCGATGGACGCACCGCAGGATCATCTCGGCTCTCATGGCGATTCCTGATGTGCCCAAGTTTTGATCCGATCTCCAGGATTTCCATGATAACAAGTTCTATTTGACGCTTAATACTCTTCCATCGAGTGCGTTCGTGGTGGTCTCGGGCTCCTTACGCCTGCGCGGCCTTGAGGGTCTCGATCGTGGCCGAGACGTCGGCGAACGTGACGGACGTCTTGGACTTGACGAAGCCCTGCGGGAACTGCTCGTTCACGAAGAACGAGAGCACGTTCTGCAGCGGCGCGTTCTCGGTGTTCTGGCCGCCCATGGCGCGGAGCAGCAGGCCGGACTCGGCGTTGGCGATGAACGCCGGCTGCTCGCTGAAGTCGCACTGCTGGTTCTTGGCCTTGCACTCGCGGAGGCGCGCCATGCGGATCTTGGCCACGTCCTGGAGCGAGATGTCGAGGTCGAAGAGACCGTAGCGCACGATGTCGAGCAGGTAGAGCGGGTCCGCCACCGACTGGTCGCCGCCGAAGTACGTGTCGCGGCGCGAGAGCGACACGTCGTGCTCGATCGCGTCGTTGTGCTTGGCGAGTCTCGCCATCGTGAACGTCGGCGTGTCCGGCGAGAGGCCCGCCATGACGTCCGCGAGGTCCTCGGCCAGGTTGAAGTGCTCCATCACGGCGGACTTGAGCAGCGCGCGCGTGAGGTTCCGGCCATCGCGCGGGATGAGGCCGTGGTTGGCCATCGAGTTGAGCGCCGGGCACGGCGAGCGGAGGTAGAGCGTGTTGGCGTCCTCACGGCCCGAGACTTCGGAGCCCGACGGGCGGTAGTACTGGCCCTTGGGGAGACTGACCACCGAGGCAGCCTCCGTGGTCGAGGCGAAGGCGGCGAGCGCGGCGAGAGCGAGCGTGACGAAGCGGACCATAGTGACGGTGGGGCTTGGAGGTGAGAGGCTTGGCTTGGAGCACAAGAAGGCAAAATGCGGAATGAGTAGGAACCCGCCGGGCTCAGCTCTCGACTTCGATTTCGCTGGGCTGCCCTGCTTGAGGCGCAATACGCCACGCCAACAGTACTGAACTCGAAGAAGCGCGCTACACACACAAAGCGGGGCGTTGGGGAGATCCAGTTGGTGAGCCAAAGGCGTCTCAGCACGCGGACGGACGTCCGGGGCGTGTGTTTCGCCACTTGATCACAGACCACCGGGAGAAAGAAACGAGCGCTGCCGCGCGTGCGGACATTCCAGCCCGGTTTCCGTCGGCACACCATAGCGGCGCTGCCCAGAGATCGGACGTTGAGGACTTCGCAGACGTCTTGGGAGAACAGCAACCGTGTGGACCCGCGAAAACTTGGGCACTTTTGTCGCGTCGGCTGGTGGTGACGCCGACGCTGGAGAAACCATCAGCCATCGCAGCCGGCGCGACACGCGACAGGACGTAGGGAACCAGTGAACAGAGACGCCGACCCGTAGCCCAGTACCGTATCACACGAAACGACTTGGTGGCGGCACATGAGAACTCAAGGTCACCCAATCCACTGTGTAGGCTTGCTCAAACCTCACAATTACTCTGATTGACGGGGGTCACATGCGTCCATAGGACCATCAGCCGCCATTCGCTGACCATGGTAGAGGTGGAATCACTTTGGCGGAAAGAGGGAGCGATGTCGTGGAGCTCCGGGTGCAAGAGAGCACCGAGATCAGTCGCCTACAGTATCACAACGTTGTTGGAGTGTGCGCTTTCAAACTGGACAGAGATCGTTGTCTCCGGACGTAAGTACGGTACATTGTACTGTAGCGGAGACTGTCGCAAGGCCCAAGCACCAACGACGCTGTCAACGATGGCCCGGGCGATGGCTGACGAGGGCTCTGAGATGCGAATTCAATTCAATTCCCCACTGCGAAGTCGACGCGCAACGGCCGATGGCAAAGGTCCTCCGTCTCCCAAGCCCAGCGCGCCTCGTCCTTTTTCTCTTGGCGCACGCGCAGACAGGACGGTGGGATCAGCAACTGGGCGTTACTCACAGTCCCTCTTCTGCCGCATCTCACAACTGAGTCGCATCCTTGCCGCCGCCGATTTATCAAAACATGGTAGGGTATCTGCGGACAACATGGCACTTGAAGAGCTCTCTCTACCGTCCTCTGAGCTTACTAATGAGTATCTCACCTAGATTTGCGAAAGTGACGTTACGGTGGTCCAGTGTTGATGCTATTGGCGACGTTGACGAGTTGGAGGAAGACGGAGATGGTGGTCCAACGTGGCAGCGTGGCGCCGTCGGTGAGTCTCTTCTCGCCTTTCTGGTTGCAAGGCCGCAAAGCGGCTGGCGAATCCAAGGGATTGTGTCGGGTAAGGCGGCGCTGGGCCGCTTTGAGCAAGCCATCATCATTCGGGAGTGCCAGCCTCGCCGAGCCTACGGTGTGATTGACCGTGTATGTATCCAGTTTTCGGAGAGCTGCCCTGTGATTCATGTAAACAGGAGACGATTGCGGGAGCCTCTGGCAGTTGTGATTTGGATCTCACGACGAGTTGAATACTGCACGAACGCACGGACTTGGTGGGACCGCGTCTTTGCGAGCATCCACTGTGGTCAGACTGCCAGCGATCGTTCTCTCTCTTTCCCTCGGCGTCTGCAATACTCTGATGGGATTGCAGATTGGGGGGGAGCGAGATCGCGCTGATGGCATGACGCACGTCACCTCTCCTGCATCATGTTGTTGGCTCTATTGTACAATATCCCAATGCAGGGCTTTATATCACAACAAATTCGCCTGCGCTCGCTCTTCCAGCGCCGCGACAGCGTCCGCGAGTCCGTCGTGCTCAGCACAGATCTCCTCCACTTCAGCCGGTGTGATGGTCTTTGGCAGCGCGAGCACGCGCGTCTCGAGCTCTTCCGGGAGCGGCGTATCGAAATAGTACTCGAGCATGTTCTGGATCTGCGCCGGCGGCATCCAGGCCAAGTGGATCTTCTTGTTGACGCGGCCGGGGCGGGTGAGTGCCGGATCCAGCTTCTCCGGGTGGTTCGTGGTCATGATCACCATGCGTCCAGGGCAGTCAATCACGCCGTCCAGCACGTTCAGCAGGCCCGACAAGTTGAGCTTGTCCGTCCGATTGGCTGACGCGGTGAGACCGTGGTGCTGGAGAAGCTCGTCCTGACCTAGCAGCGCCGCCAGCATCGCGAGCGTGTTCTGTCCAGCGGCATCGCCGCCGGCCTCTGGCGATACTTTTTGGTTACCTTCTCCGCTCCGGTTCTTGACCACGGACGTTGCGCAGTCCACGTCCTCCATCACGAACACGACGTCCTCGTACCCTAGCTTGATGGGCACAGCCACGCCGCGCACCGCGAAGCGAAGGTCCGTCATGGCGTCCAAGAGCTCCTGGTTGGTCTGGATCTTGGCCAGCGATATGGACACGATATGGCGCTTGGTATACTTCGCGATGGCCTTGATGAGGCTCGTCTTGCCCGTGCCCGGTGGGCCATGGAGCAGCAGCCCGAGCTTGTTGGGGAAGCCCTCGATCGCGAACTTGCCGGTCTTGTGCGTGAAATCGTCCAGCAGCTTTAGCACCATGGGCTTCTCGCCGAAGAAGACCGTGTCAAAGGTCTTCTCCTCGCCCAGTGCGTACCGCTTGAAGCGCGGCGCGCTCTTCCGGGCACGCGTGTCGTCGTCGTCGTCGTCGTCATCGTCGTCCGGCTCGTCGTCCTCCGTCGTACTTGTCATCTCACGCACGTACATGTAGCGCGTGGCATCGCCCTCGACCTTGCGCTTCTCCACGGCCGTATAGTGCGCGAACGCTCGGTCCACGAACGCGTGGATTCTCTGTGGCGCGTCGATCGCACGTGAGCGGAACGTAAACGACTTGCGCACCGCGCGCACCCGCGCCCTCTTGCCGGGCTGCGTCGTGGACTCGACCTCGAGGTACTGCATCTCCAGATCACCGTCGTGCAAGGGCACCCAACGCCCGATGGGCGGCAGCGACAGCACGTCGAGCTGCACGAGCTCGCGGTTGCTCTGAAGTGCGTGCTGGATCTGCGACTGCTGGCGTTCTACGATCCCCTGTGTCCCTCCTGCGGAGAGAAGCGCGTCGGCGAGCGCACCTGTCTCCGCGGCGCTGCGGAAGAGCGCGTAGCGGCCACTCTGCCCCACAAGGCTCACGTGATCAGCGACATAAAGGCGCACGGCGTTGAAGAGCAGCTCGCGGTGATCGTTCTCATCGATGGCCTTGATGTCCGTGGCGCTGCGGTGACCGAACTCAAGCAGCTCCACGCGGTGAGTCGTGAACGAACGCCCACCGGCGAGCAGGTCGCCGACGCGCTGCTTGGCGGCCTCGACCAGCGACGCGATCGTGTGCGGCGATTCGCGCAGGCGCTCAACCGCGAGCGGCACGGCCGCACACAGCGCGAGGTCGCGCACGGGGTCGCCCGTGCGCAGCGCGGCCATCACGCCGAGCTCGGTCGCGACGGACGGGTGCATCTCGCCTGTGTCTGGCTCTGTGGCTTGCGACTTTGAGGACGAAGCGCAAGTGAGAGCTGCTCGCCCCAAGATCACGGCCGCGCAGCGAGACGTTCACTCACAAAAACACGGGGCAAACCCTCTTCCTCTCACTGGAGTGGCACACAGATGTAGCCATCTCATGATGAGGCGACCAGCACTCACGAGTGGCGACTTGAACCCAAACCAGAACTCAGGGCTCTCTTGTTCAAACGTGTGGCGGGCGTTGTTCCACATCTGTTGTCCACTAACCCACACTCACACCGCGGCCTTTTGTTGGGAGCATCATCACGATGGCACGGTCTCCGTTTTGTGGCTTTTCGGTCTCATTCGCGAAAGTTTGACTCCTTTGGCACTCGATGCGGCTGCACGCCAACAAGTACGTCGAGGCGCTGCTCTACGTGACCATCCCGCTCGTGGTCCACGTGGCGCTCACGCCTCGGCTGCTGCGGCGCACGCTGCGGCAGACGAAAGCGCTCGTGCTCGGCCACCCGGACAGGGGCTACGTCGTCCGCGAGATTGCGGCCACGACGACGTTCCACGGCTGGCGAGCCACGGTAAACAAGACCGACGAGCTCAACCTCATGCTCCAGCGCGCGCTGGCCGAGTTCATCGCCGACAAGATGCACCTTGAGCAGGACCGTACTGACACGGTGTATCAGCTGCTGGACCGACCGCTGGAGGATCAGCACGCCGCGCGAAAGTCGGCTGGAGAGGGCTTGGAGTCGGACGACAACGATGGCTCCACCGACGACGACGACACGGACGACGACGACGACTATGAGAAGCAGGAGTACACGTACGAGCAGTTGCTGCAGCTGCGCGTGTCAGCGACGCCTGCTTCCGAGACGTGGGCGCAGGTCGCGCCCGGTGTGTTCTTTCAGTACGTGGTCACGGGTGTCGGCGACGCTCCCGACGACGAAGATAATTCGCAGGACGGGCACTATGACCGCCGCGTCACCATGACCTTCCGGCTGCGCAGCAAGCGGCCTGACGCGTCGGAGGCTATTGACGCCCTCGTCACACAGGCGTTCTTTGAGTATAAGAAGCGCCAGATCCTCAAAAGCGCCCAGGACACGACGCGCTACATGTTTGTCCAGACCGTCGCCGAGCAAATTAAGCGACCTGAAGGTGGCGACTGCCAGGATGACACGACCAAGAACCGGCTCACAATCGCTAAGAAGCTCGTGTTCAAGCGATACCCGCTGGGGGACGACAAGACCTTCAACAACCTCTTCTTCCAGGATAAGGCGAGGATCCTCCACTTGCTGGACAACTTTACGCACCGCCGAGGCAAGTTCGCAGTCAAGGGCTTCCCGTACAAGCTGGGCCTGCTCCTTCACGGCCCGCCGGGCACGGGCAAGACGAGCCTCATCAAAGCGGTGGCGCAGTACACCAAGCGCCACATCGTGTCGATTTCACTGGATAAGATCAAGACGAACCAGGAGCTCATGGACGCCATGTTCGACTTGCGGTTCCCCATTGAAGGCCGTGCGACGCCTGTGGTGTTGGACTTCCAGGACGTCGTGTTTGTGATGGAGGACATCGACTGTGCCGGAGCATCAGTCGTACACGCTCGGAACGCTGAAGAGGACACCGAGACGAGGCCTCGCCGGCGGATGACCGTGCCCACGCAGGCCAACGACAAGCTCAACTTGTCCGGCCTGCTGAACGTGCTGGACGGTGTGATCGACTGCCCCGGACGGATCGTGATTATGACCTCAAACCATCCGGGAAAGCTGGACCCAGCTCTCATCCGACCAGGACGCGTGAACGCCCAGCTCTTGCTGGGAGCGATGGCGGCGCCACAGGCGATCGAGATGTTAGAGTACTACTTCAGTACGGAGCTTATTCTTCCCGAGCGCGCAGATCTCGAGGAGGCGATGGCCAGTGGTGCGGCGCTCACGCCGGCACAGGTCGAGGAGATCTGTGCTGACCAGGACACGATCGTAGACGCGATTGACGCGGTGCGACGGGCTGTGTCGCAACAGTAAAAGTAAGTACTTACAATATATGAGACCGTGACGTGCAAGTTGTGCTGTTTTGTTCATCTCGTTCTAGCAAAACACGACGTCGCCCTTGACGTTGACGTGCTTCTCCAGCGCCTCGATGACAGACTCGGCGTCGTCCATCTCCGCGCAGAACTCCTCGACCTGCGCCGGCGTGAGCGGCTTGCGGCTCGTGTGTTGACCGTCAAACACGTCGGCCACGCGCTGCTTCTGCTCGTCTGTAAGCTTGGATAGGCAGTAGTACTCGATCATCTCCTGTGCGCCGCGCGCGTTCATGTGCGAGAGCAGGAGCATCTTGTTGACGCGTCCGGGGCGGATGAGCGCGGCGTCGAGCTTGTCCGGGTGGTTTGTGGTCATGATCACGATGCGCCCGGGGCAGTCCACCACGCCGTCCAGCACGTTCAGCAATCCGGACAGGTTGAGTTTGTCGTCGCGGTCGTCGACCGCCTTGAGGCGCGGCCCGACTAGCGGCTCCACGGGCTCGCCCGTGATGTCGAGCTCCTGCGCGTGCTTCTCGACGACCTTGCGGCTGTCCATGCGGCGCAGGCTTGAGCGCTTGCTCTCCTTCTGCGTCTCCTCCTTCTTGCGCGACTTGACGATCGTCGAGGCCGCGTCAATGTCCTCCATCACAAACACCACGTTCTTGAACGCCAACGACACGGGCATGTCCATGCCGTCCACGGCGAACTTAAGGTCGAACACGGCGTCCATGAGCTCCTGGTTCGTCTTGATCTTGGACAGGTTGATCGTCACGATATGGCGCTTGGTGTACTGCGCGATTGCCTTGATGAGACTCGTCTTGCCCGTACCCGGCGGGCCGTGGAGCAGAAATCCGAGCTTGTACGGGAACCCGCGGATCGCAAACTTCCCGGTCTTAGCCGCAAAGTCGTCCAGCAGCGACAGCACGTGCGGCTTGTCGTCGAAGAACAGGTTGTCGAACGTCTTCTCTTCGCCCAGTGCGTACCGCTTGTAGGCAACGACCTGGGCCTTGGAGTCGCCGCCCGCAGACTTGGACCCGGCCTGGATGTAAAAGTACCGTGCCTTGTCGCCCTTGGTCTTGGCGACCTGGTTGGCCTGGTAGCGGCTGAACGCCTTCTCGATCAGCGCCGTGATGCGCTTGGCTGCGCCCTTGCCCGACGCGCGCAGCTCGTACGTGACCTTGGCCTCCGTGACGTTGCTCTTGTCGTCTTCCTTCTGCTCGCCCGAGTCCTTGGTGTGGCGGAACTCGATGCCGTCCTCCACGAGGATCCACACGTCCAGCGGCGGCAGGTCCTCGACGCGCAGCTTATCGGTGTACGTGAGCGGCTTCGCGGCCGGCTTGACCGGGTCGGTCGCGTCGGCGCCTTCTTGGTCCAGCGTCTTGCGCGGGTCCGGCTTGTCCGTGAGCTCGGAGCGCGCGCTCTTGTCGTGGAGGTCGAGCACCTGCGCGAGGTACGCGGCGAGCGCCTTCTGGAGGATGCGGCTCTTCTGGTCGCTGTCCCAGATGAGCCCGTACTTGTTGAAGCGCTGCGTGGACACGATCTCGCGGCGCACATACTTGACTGGCGTGGGGAAGAGCAGCGCCTTGAGCATCTCCCAGAGCGAGCTCTGCGAGCCCTGGATCGCCGTGGCCACGCGCTGGATCAGCACCGGCACGATCATGCACACGAGCGCGTCCAGCAGCAGGTGCCCCGTGCGCAGCGTGTTGATGAGCCCGAACTCGATCGCCGTGGAGCTCATTGTGGCTTTCTACGGAGTTCGAAGTGAGAGACGTGCCCGGGCGACGGCGAGAGTGGGAATGGCGAGAGCGAGAACCCTGGACGGCTTGCCGCGATCGGCATGTCCGTGGGCGGCAGCAGAGAGGATCCACTTGATGATCCTCCCACGCTAAACACTGACGATCACTCTGCGGAACTGGATGCTTGGGTTCACTTTCTCTCATGCTGATTGGCGCGCTGATCGCACGCCGAGCATCGATTGGTTCGTGAGGTTCGTGGGGTCGTGTATTGTTTTGTCCGTGGCTTCGCTTCGGCAACTCCTGATATCTCTACCACGCTGGCGCGACGAAGAGATCCAACGAGAGACAGAGTTCTCCCAAGCCTCCGCCGCCTCGGAGGAGGAGCTATGAACCCAATCCAAACGGCTGGACCGACGCGTGAGAGTCTCAGCTCTTCCTCTCGGACCCTCCGCACACGCCTTCATTCGCCAACTCGCCGCCTCGCGCAGGACCGCTCCGATCATCATAACAACATGGCCGATCCGACGGTCGCGATTGACCCTGCGACGCTCCACCACGCGGCCGGCACGCCCTACATGGGCGTGGGCGTGGGGATGCACCACCACGCGGCGCCCGTGGACCTGTTCGCGCTGGTCGAGTCGTACCGCACGGGCATCCTCGTGCTGGACGCCGTGCTCGTGCTGCTCGTGCCGATCCTCGTGCAGCAGCTGATCATGCTGCTCCAGACCGACGGTGACAAGTCCAACACGCTGCTGCCGACGATCTGGAAGTGGCTGCGCGGCGACGACACGTGGGTCATCCGCACGATCGAGGTCACGGAGCGCTACACGCGCGACGGCTACCGCTCGTGGGACTACGAGCAAACCAACCACCTGCTCCAGAAGGCCATTTCGCTGTACCTGGCCGACGTGCTCACGTTCGAGAAGGAAAGCGCCAAGTTTGAGCTCTTCACCAAGCCCGTGGACCCCGCGCAGGCCGACAAAGAGCCGGAAGACGAGGAGGACACGCTGGGCGAGGACGAAGACGAGGAGTTTGACTATTCGGGCGAGTCCGAGATCGCCACGCTGGCGGTCAAGACGCTGCCGCTCAAGGACCGGTGGATCGAGGTCGAGAAGGGCGTCGAGTTCATGCACCAGGAAGAGACCTCCACCAGCGGCAGCGAAGGGCGCACGGGCAAGGAGACCAAGATCACGTTCAAGTTCGCGTCCAAGAAGAAAGACGGCTCGGCGCGGATCGAGGCGCTGATCGCTAAGGCGTTCGCGCAGTACCAGGAGATGGAGCGCGTCAAGGTCACGGACGACACGGCGCGGTACTTTTACATCCAGTCCGGCACCAAGGCTGCCGAGGGCGACGACGCCAAGACGGTCGTGGCGTACAAGCGGTACGCGCTGGGCGAGGAGAAGACGTTCGAGAACCTCTTCTTCGACCAGAAGCAGCAGGTGCTCCAGCTGCTCGACAGCTTCGCCAACAAGACCGGCAAGTTCGGCATCAAGGGCTTCCCGTACAAGCTTGGGTTCCTGCTCCACGGCCCGCCGGGCACGGGCAAGACCAGTCTCATCAAGGCGATTGCGCACCACACCAAGCGCCACATCGTCACGATCAACTTGGGCAAGATCAAGTCGAACCAGGAGCTCATGGACGCGATCTTCGACCTCAAGTTCGCGGTCGACGGGCTCGACTCGCCCGTCGAGTACTCGTTCAAGGACGTTATTTTTGTGATGGAGGACATCGACTGCGCGTCGTCGATCGTGAACAAGCGCACGGACGACGCCAATGACTCCAAGAAATCCGACAAGCTGATGCCGACGCTGTCGGCGCGGTCTGCTGACAAAGTGCTCATGAAGATCGCCGAGACCAAGTCGCTCTCGGACACAGGGGGTGACGGCGAAGGCGCCACGACATCGACCGAAAGCTCGGACGCGCCCGTCACCGAGGAGAAGAAGCTCATGAAGATGATGCTCAAGATGGTCATGGACGACGAGAAAAAGTCGTCCGAGCTGAACCTGGCCGGACTGCTCAACGTGCTGGACGGCGTGATCGACTGCCCGGGGCGCATCATCGTGATGACGACCAACCACCCGGAGAAGCTGGACCCGGCGCTCATCCGCCCCGGGCGCATCAACAAGAAGCTGCTGCTGTCGTACATGAACGCCGCGCAGGTGAGCCAGATGATCGAGTACTACACGCAGCAGTCGCTGGACGAGGCGCTGATGGCGCGGCTCGAGAAGGTCTTCGCCGTGGACGAGAAGCTCGTGTCGCCCGCCGAGGTGGAGGAGATGTGCGCCGAGTTCGACTCCACCGACAAGATCGTCGAGGCGCTCGAGAAAGTCGCGTTCGCCTCGCGGTTTTAACCAGAATGCTACGTAATACAACTGAGACCTACTGTATGTGCTGAGCCGCGTGCAACATACTATTCACCAGTACGTGCCGCATCCTATGCTCGCCGCGGATTGGGCCTCTCCATGTGATATCCATCGACGTATCCACCAATTTGCTGTGGTGGTAGCGGGGGATTCTCACCACCTCTTGTGCCCGGCAGACACGGAGCACGCTGCTTCATCGAGTGTGCAAGCAGGGCGAACGGGGCCAGGACACGACCGTGCATTTGCTTTTGGCACGCGGCGTGGACGTGGAGGCACGAGACGAGGTACGGAGATACAGGTACTCCTGCACGTGTGCTGATGATCTTTGAACTTAAGTTCGTTCTCACAATTGCCGGTCTCCAGGACGGATTGACACCGCTCCATTGGTGCCTGGCATCGTCCTTGCCCCCCTAGGCGGTGTTTCACGTGGTGCGCTTGCTGTTCGCGCATGGTGCAACCTGAGACGCGAAGGCCGACGAGCTGCTCGAGACGAGCGGCATCCTGTCGAATGATCCGGTGCTTTGTATTTGCGTCGAGACATGGAGACGCGAGTTCGCAGACGACGTGGCGCTCAGACACGTTCCAGCTGACAGCGTTGAACGAGGTGTCGAGGCGACACGGATGTACTTCTAGCAACACCGCACAACGCTGAAGACACAGCAGGAGATCGCGAGGAAGAGACGACATATAGATCTCTAAGTGGGGCTGTATTACACACCCAAGCGTCCGGGTCGGGACGAGGACGGAGAGGGGAGGGGCTGCCCTCCCGATTAAATAGTTCGCTGTCTATGGTGTGCGCCGCTCAGTGGTGCTGATCTCGAACTCGCGGTTCAGCGCATGCGAGGCAAGGGGACAAAATGACGAAGACGAGCATCCACGCGGCACTTCTTCTTGGCGACGTCGCCAGGCTCTATTGCGACGGCGCGCCGTCGTGCATCGATGCCAAGATCGCGTCGATGCGGGGCTCGGCTTTGTCGATGTTCTGGAACACGCCCACGAGGTAGTGCAGCTGCCGGAGCAGCACGAGCACCAGTTTATCCGACTCGGGCTTAGTCTCCATGCGCGTTTTCAGCACCTGTGCAATGCAAATAGACGTGTCAGCAACTATCCATCCAGATCCACCGCAGTTAAGACAACATTAGAACGTACCATGCTCTGTGGGTATTGCGCCATTCGGCTGGAGCGGCACGCGGGACATGGTACCTGATCGTCGTCGGCATTGGCTGCTGGACTGAGGATCGCGGCGCTGCTGTTGGGACTCGCTGCCGGTGCGACGGCGTCACCAGCAACAGAAGCAACCGCCGCTGTCGCTAGAGAAGCTGCAGCGGTCTTGGGACCATGGCACCCGCCCAGGTAGTACGTTTGCAACGCCGCGTACTCCTCAGCGTCGAACGGCATCTTGGCGATCTCGCCCATCACTTTCCGCACCTGAACTTCCATTGTGCTCTCGTAGCGCGGGCTCTTGAGCGACAGCCGTCGCTCCGACGACCACGACGGATGGCGCGGCAGCGGGTTGCGCATGAGCAGTGACGTACGTGACGGCGGGGCGAGCGGCAAGCCTGGCCCAGCCACCGTAGTCGGTGGCGTGCTCGCGACCGTCGGACGCAGCGGCGGTCGCGAGGCGGGCACAGTTGTATCAACCGTCAGGTTCTGGTAGTTCTCTGAGCTCGTCCTGCGTCGCTGCAGCGCGGGTGGCGCAACGGATGCGTCCTTCTCCTCGTCGGTGCCCGCCGCTGTGCTTGAAGTCGACGATGACGACGCCTGCACGTTGGCCTGGAGAGTCGAATCCTGATGTGCACTGGTGGCAACATCCTCGCTCTTACGCTTGTTGCTGTTCACGGCGCCCCGCTGCTCCTGCATATACCGTAGGATGCGCTCATTCCGCGTGACGAGGTCGAGCGGGCGCGCGCCACGCGCGGCGTCGGCGTCGCCGCTGAGCAGCGCCCGGTCTTCGTTGCTGAGCGGCAGCGTTGCGAGCACGAGCGCGAGGTCGACGCCCGTGAGCTTGTAGAGCGCAGACTTAACGTTGGCGTTAACGGCGCCGGCGATGCAGGACGCGGCAAAGTTGTTGGCGCCCTTGGCTGAGAGCGACATGCCGTGGAGCCCGTTGGTCTTCTTCATGTACTGCGTGCTGGCCCAGTCGTGGCCGTCGAGCAGCAGGCAGAGCAGCGAGGCGCTGTACGAGAGCCCGGTGGAGAGGTCGCGCAGGCCGAGCAGCGACATCTGCGTGTAGCTCAGGTCCAGCACGCGCAGCGTGGCATTCTTAGCGAGCAGCGCGCCACACGCGCCGGCGCCGACGTCGCCCAGCGGGTTGTTGTCGAGGTACAAATTCTGAAGCCGGTTGGGCGTGTCGGGCGCACACAGCGCCTTGGCCAGCGCGATCACGCCTTCGGCCTCGATGCCGTTCTTGCCCACCTCGAGCGTCGTGAGCCGCACGGTCCCCGTCGCAAACGCGGCCGCGAGGTGCGCGAGCCCGGCCGAGCCCAGCTTGTTCTGCCCGAGCGTGAGCTCCTCGAGGTCGCGGTTCACCAGCAGCATACTCGCCAAGCTCGCGACGCCGGCGCCGCCGCCGATGCCGTTCGTGCCGATGTACAGCGCGCGCAGTCCGCGGTTGCGCTCGAGCCCGCGCGCGAGGTGCGCGGCGCCGGCCTCGCCGATGTTGTTGCCACTGAGGTGCAAGCTGCGCAGCGTGGCGTTGGTCTCGAGCGCGCTGGCGAGCGCCTGCGCGCCCGCGGGGCCGATGTCGTTGCCGCTCAGGTAGAGCGACGTGAGCGACGCGTTCTTCTCGAGCGCGTGCGCGAGCAGCGCGGCGCCGCGGTCGTTGATGCGGTTGAAGCCCAGGTCCAGCGTGCGCAGCGTCGCGCTCTCGACCAGCACGTTGGCCAGCAGCCGCGGCGCCACGTTGCCGAGCGAGAAGCCGCCGAGCTTGAGCACGGCGTAGGGCGCCAGGTCCTCGCGCACGCGCGCGCCGACGGCCGCGAGGTCCGCGCGCCCGGCCTCGAGGTCGCGGTGGTAGCGCCGCAGGTTGCGGTGGATGAGCTCGCGCGGCGGGCAGTCGGCGGTGGTCGGTGTCATCGTTGGATTTGTGTGGTGTGCCATCGTTGGATTTGTGCCGCGCGCGGCGGCCAACGTTGGATTTGTGACGCCGGCGGCGGCGGTGGGCGTCGTGGGCACGAGCGCGCAGTCGTCGTCGAGGCTGGTCTCGCTGCTGCTGCGCTCGCGGTCCGTCATCGTGGACCGCGGCGTGCTCACGGCGGGCGACGCGGGCGTGGTCGGGGGCGCGGCCAGCACGCTCGCGGCGTCGCGCTCGCTGTACTTGAATCGCGCGCAGATATCGCGCATCATTCGGGCTCCGCGCGGCGTCGTCTCTCCCGCGGGGCGAACGCGGCCGACTGCGGCGTTGGCGGGCGGGCGGGCGGCGGGGGACGGCGGGCGCGCTCTCACTCGCGCGCGCACTGTGCGAATGGCGCGGTCTCTCCCTCGGGGGCGTCGGCGGCGGGGGCTTGGCGCGTCACACCCGTCGGGCCACCACGTGATTTCGAAATGCTGCTGGCCGGCGGCTGACGCCAACAAACAAACACCCACGCGCGGTCGCTCGGAAACAAAAAATGCAAAAACCGGGAAAACGAAGAAAAACGAGAAAACCAACCGACCGCCGGGCAGGCGGGCAAAAAACACGCCCCGCGGACTGAAAACACGTCGGTTGGCGCCGCGGCCAGAAGCGGCTGCTGCGACAGCAGGGCGAGTGCCCGACCCGCTTTTCTGTGTGGGGGGACTGGTTTGTGATTGGTGTGTGCGTTTTCGAGCCGTAAACAGTTTTTTTTGTCCCTCAGAAACGGGCTGGACGGTGAAATGCCAAAGAAAAAGGCAGCAAATGCGTAAATTCAGAAAAATGTGCCGTCTAATCTGATGTATAACCTCATTTGTGAGGTTTAAATTCAGCCAGGGCTGTTGACGTGCGTCGATCTTGGTGCTTTTTCTCGGTTGGTCAGCAATCGTTGGCACAGTCCACAGAGAGCGCGACAAAAAGAGAGGCGGCTTGTGAGAGAGCGGAATAGTACATGCACATGGGCACTGGATCCCGTCCAAGAGCCTCGTGACGACCAAGGCCCACTATGATAACACGGCGAAGAAGTTGCTGCCGATCGCTTTGCGTTTCTTGCGTGCGTAAACTACTGCAAGTTTTGTGGGAATAATCTCCATTTCTCAAAACCACAGAACCCACCTCGCCCATCCTTCCGGGCCTCGGTCGACTGCGCCCGGTGATGGTAAACTACGCTCTCTGTTCCCGCTCGTCCTTCCGTCCCCTCCCGCGCCGTGAGGACCACACGAAAAGGATTCCCTCCCAACGGATTCTGAAGTTTGATGATGGCGAAGAGCTGCAACGAAGCAGCCAGCACCCGCTGACTTCCCGGACGAGCGCGAGGCCAGACCAGTGTGATGGTCGCACCGGACGGCATGGACTCGGCGGTCAGGCACCAGAAGGCCTCTGGATCCAGAGACCTCTTCGCCGCCTCCCAGCTGCGGATCTCTCTTCTTCTTCACCCACGTTTCTGAAGTTCCGGCGGACACAGGCGGCGTCATCTGCGTGTGATTGGCCGGGGCGGCCCAGCACATCCAGGCCGATCGCCGCGCTGTGATTGGCCTGTCGCGGAGAAAGCGAAACCTCCGTCCAGTCCAAGCACCCTGATCCCGATCTTGTCCGGTTGAAGTTTCGCGCTTTCCGCTTTGATGGCGAGAGCACGCTTCGCGTTCGCCAGAACGGTTCCGCATGAGGCGGATCACAGAAAAGGGGGTGGAGAAACTGCACTTCAGCAATGGCGCCCGCGCCATCGCTGCTGCTGCCATGCCGGGCCGTGCCTGCCACGGCGCTGCCACGGTGACCGCGCGGGTCCTGCATGCGAGTGCGTTGAAACAATTCCCGCGCACTGGCTTTCCGAACGCGTGGCAGCCGAGCGTGGGAAGTTCTGGCTGCGTGGGTACACCTGCCGCCACACCAAGCAGCGCAGTTCCCATGGCATGCCACGGGTACGTGCACTGCACCCAACGTCCACGTGGTGCCACGGTTGACCCGACGCAGTATGCGCATCGCTCCACTCGCGGGTCACGGCACACAGTACACGTCGTGCCATGACATCCACAAGAACACCCACAGGCGTCTAAAGAGTACAGTAGTTTTCCATCTCCACTGACGCTGGATCTTCATCCAGACGCCGTCCAGAGAGCTCCGCGGGCTGAAAATTTGGGCTCTCCCGCGGCGCCGAGGCGTGCGACGACGCGCAGGCCTTCTCCCCAGGCAGCCACCGTCTTCCCCCCATCCTCGTGAGGGAGGATCCGGCGCGGCGTGATGGGAGCTCGCTCGCTGGATATCCAGAAACGGCGGATCGGCGAAAATCCAGTGCGGGAATGGAACCAACTCACGTCGGCGCAGTTCACATCTCCCGTGTTAGCCAAAGCACCGGCACAGAACGACGATGATGAACACTTTTTGACTTCCTGGTAGTCACAATGTAGCCCTCCATTACAGACTTTTGACACCTCCATTAGACGATAGTTCCATCCCGCCCCCCCGATCCACATTGACGCCAGGGAGATGAGAATGGCGCCACGAGCCCGCGCGCTCGCCGTGGCGGCTCTCTGTGGGCTCCTCTGGCGCGTCCACGCCGCGCGCGATGCGTCGGCTGCGTCCCCCATCCGCTCCCCTGCCGGACCGTTCTTCTTCGACGCCCAGGGGGCTTATGGACGCGGAGCTTCGCTCGCCAGCGTGTTCTCTCCGGACGAGCGGAGCGCGCCCGGCGCACTCGACCGCGAGGCGGCCTGGCAGCGCTACTACGCGCACCTCATGGCGCCCACGCGGTCCGCACCGTTCGTCGTGCTCTTCACCGACGGCCCGGCCGACGCGTGCGGCGTCCCACGCGAGGGCGGAGAAGAGGAGGAGGAGGAAGCAGAAGACGGAGATCCGCCAAGACAGGAGGACGCCCAGCGGACCGCCGCGTGCGAGCAGCTACGGTACGACACGTTACGGATGCATAGGGGGAGAAAGAGGCTTATCGGTCGTGTTGGGATGCGTAGCGAGACGACCGCGGCCGTGACCAGGTACGTCCGTGGGCTCGTCGCGGCCGAGGGCTTCCCGTCCCGCGAGCTGCTCGCGGTCGTCCACGTCTCCAGGCAGGAGCTCCCGCGCGCTTTCGCCCTGGTACAGTCAAACGCACGCCAGGCTGCTGCTGCCATGACGCTGGCCTGACATCCGTGCTTTTTGGCAGCACCGCGTGCCGTCGACGCCGTCGCTGCTGTGGCTGCCCCCGCGCGCCACGGGCAAGCTCCAGCGCCACGCGCACCGTCAGACCAACTTCCTCGCGCTCCCGTCCGCGCCGCCCGTGGACGCCGCGGCCGTGGCCGAGGACGTCACCAGCTTTCTGCACCGCTGCTACGCGCAGAGCGGGCTCGGCTTCCCGTCGTCCAGCGCGAGCACGGCCTCGCCGCGCGGCCGCGGCCGAGGCGCGTCCGCGCAACGCCTGCCGTCAGTCGTGGCCGTGGCAGCCCACGGTGCGCAGGAAGAGTCGCTCGCGGAGCGGATTATCAACACGCTGCCGTTCCTCGCGATTGGCTTGTACGCGCTGCTCACCGCGGCCCAACACCGCGCTGCCGTGCTTAAGGTGGTGCGGAGCCGCTTTACATGGCTCGTGCTGGCACAAGGCGTGCTGTACGTGTCGCTCAGCGGGCTCTTCCACTCGATCATCCACCGCGTCGGCGCCTTCTACGCGCACCCGCACTTCGGCGTCTACTTTATCCACCCGAGCGGCCGCAAGCAGTTCCTCCTCGAGGGGCTCGTGAACGGTGGATGGAGCTTCGCGATCTCGTTCGCGCTCTTCTCCATCGCCAACGTCATGCCCGCGGTCAAGTCCCGCTTCGCGCGCGAAGAGATCTTCCGCTGGGCGCTGCTGGTCGTCGGTGTCGCGTACATGGGGCTGCACCTCGTCTTCACCGCGAAGCACCCGTGGCTCTCAAGATAATACTGCCGCGCGTTACGCCCGCACAGCCCATGGAACAGAGAAGAGAAGAATTGAAGCAAAAATCAACTGGTATCGTATATGAAAGGTATATAGGCATGGCGGTCGGTGTCGTACAGTTTGTTCGAGCTCTAAGCCACCCCCCTGATATATAAAAGTAGAGGAAGGATTAAATAACATTATGAACCAAACCATCAAATGGTTGAATCAAAAATATGGATCATGACAGGTACATACGGTCTCTTGCGCGGCTTAGAGCTCGAACAAACTGTAATTCTTACTGCTTGGCGCGCAGGAGCGCCTTGAGCTTCGGGTAGTTGGTGAGCACAAGCGCCGCGTCGCTCTCGCTAGTGGCTGTCACCCACTCAAACGCCTCATCGACCGAGAGCAAGCCCGCAAGACCGGTCTCAACTTCGAGCTGCTCGCTGGCATCCGGGAGCCCGTGCTTCTCGAAGAATCGACGCACATTCACGAGGTCTCGCCGCAGATACTCAAGGAACTCCGGGTGCGTCTGGTCCATGGCCTGGCCAAAGTCGATCAGCCAGCACTTTTGCTTGTGGTAGAGCACGTTGTACTCACTGAGGTCGCCGTGGACGAGCTTGGCGTTCTGGCACAGCACGCGCGTGGCGCTCAGCAGGTCTGTGTACGCGTGGATCAGCTGACTCTGCGTCATGTTCGCGGCCACCTCCTTGAGCGTCGGCGCCGGGAGTCCTTCGGCGGCGTTGCCGATAAAGCTCATGACCACAATGTGCTCCTTCACATGAACCGGTTCGGGCGCGCGGATCCACTTACAGGCGCGAGAGAGGTTGCGGAACTCCTTCTCGCTCCACTCCTGCATCTGGCGCCGGCGGTCCTTCTTGTGGAACGCCAGATCGAAGCGCCGGTCGCCCGTGATGTAGTCCTTGCGATTCGCGAACGCGTTGAGCGTGGTCTTGAAAATCTTGATCGCGAACTCGCGCTTGCGGAAGGTCTCCGGGTCCGTGCCGACTGCAAAGTACACGTTGGCCTCTTTGCCGCTCTGCATACAGCCGTAGACCTCATCCATGTCGCCGCGGTTGATCATCTTCTGCAGCATCAGCGTCGTGCGCTCGTCCAGCACGGCGTCCTGGGTCGCAAACTTGGCCGCCTCAACACGCCCGCCGCAGTGGCCGTGGCGCTGGTCGTTGTCCCAGCGCCGGAACGACTCGCGGATCGAGTTGAGACCTTGCTGCGTGCCTTCCACGGGTACTGACCGGTCGTAACGCTGCTTGGACTTGCTCACCGTCGTGGCTGTGGTCGTGCGAGCGACTGGGATACCTTGAAAAAGGACAACATCGTCGGCCTCAAAGGCGTCGAAGTCGAACGAGTCGGCGCCCAGGAGCTCACGATCGGTGGCTTTTTCCTCGAGATCGCTAAACAGGTCCGCCATGCCGTGTTCCTGTGTGATTGAGAGTGCCTCGATCGCACGCACGTCGCTCTCGTAGAGCTGCCGCGCAAGCTCTTCGTCCATGATCTCTTGAAGCGTCGGCCCACGCGCGCTCGGTGCGGTGGGGGCGGCAAGGGCGGGGGCGTTCCAGGGACTGGCAGACAACATAACGTGGAATTGTTGAGCGATGGTTCTCTTCTAGTCTTGATGGAGCTGGCAGAGGCCGAGCAAATTGAATTGTGATGGGGGAGAGCGAGAGAGAAGCAAGTGGAAATCCGTTGCGGAGACTGGTGCTGCTGTCCCAGACCTGGGTCGGCCGAGTCTGGGTTTGGTCTCACCAACACTCTAGACGAACCATCACTCACCTTTTTTGAAATGTAGCCATGTGCTGGGATGGAGCTCTCCACAACGAACGTTCCGCCATCGTGGACAAACGCTACGCGGACATTCCGTAAATATAGTTTACGTTGGTCTCGGAGCCAATCTGCCTCTCCGCTCTTAACTGTCTAGTGTGTCGCCACCAAGTCTCTGCTTGATGAAGACTGATAGGGGGAATTTCCCTCGCTCGGAAGGAGACCCCCACAAACTGACCCATGCGCCTTGATCTGGACTGAGCAAGCGAAGAGCAAGCGATGACTGCGCTCGGCCACGGCGATTATCTGTCTCCCGACTGGGCTTCGCCCTTTATTTCTGTCATCTTGATCCCGAAACTGAGCTTCACACGACTTTGCGCATCAGGACAGTGTGAGTCGACAGGCTTATTACCCTGGTGACCCGGTGGCTCGTGCTTACCGCATCGCACACCACACCTTGTTTGACAGCCACGACAAATCCTCCCGCGTCTGGCATCAACTAATTCACCTCGACACCGGCCAGTGTGGATGGATGAATGGTCTCGCCCAGGGCCTGAGCGAGCCAGGCAGCCAAGGCGACTCATCGCCTGCTCATCTCGAGGCTTGGCCCAGACGCCGTTTCCGTCCAATCACTGCTCTTCTTCCACCGTGGGCGACTCATTTTCCCGCCTGTGACATGTTTTCACCCCTTCACCGCAACATGAGACGCTGAGTGAGTTCTTCTTGACACTTCGCGTGTCATTCGCGCTCCGCGTTGCGTCACGAAGCCCGCCAACACGCCCACAAATCCTTTTTCTTTCTACGGTCTCGCGCTCGATATAGGATCTCACTTTTGGGCGTCTCATTTGGCGTCCAAAGGTGGAACGTCTAGGCCTCTCGACGCCACCGGCAATTTTTAGGGGGTGCGCGGCCCGGCTTCGTCCTGCCCACACACTGCTACTCGATCCCACGCTTGGCTTGCCCGCGTCCGTCCTTCCGCGCCCTCTGCGCCGCTCAGTTCGCTATTGTCGCCACAGACGGAGACGGTCTCAAAATTCGCCATGGTCGCGGCTCACGACGTGCCGGAGCTCGAGCCACTTGAGGCGCCGCAGACGCTCGAGGAGCGCCGCGCACGCCAGCGGCTCCACGTAAAGCGCACGTACTACAAAAAGCTGGTGCGTGGCACGCTTTTCCGCTCTCAAGACAGAAGTGAGGGTGCCCTCACCGCGTTTTGTGTGTATAGATGGAGATGCAGGCACTGCGGGACACGGTGCAGCAGCTTGAAGCCGAGTTCGCGCGGCTTAAGCTGCAGAAGCAAACCGAGGAGGCAGACGCGAGCAGCGCTCCCGCAACAACAGGTGACGGGGACAGTGTGCTGGCTGTGAGCGCTGGCGAGAGCGACGCGGCGGTGCAACGCTTCAACGAGATATTGGCACTGAAGGCGAGGCTCCGCCAGGAGAACGAGTCACTGCAGCGTGCCATCTCCGAGCGGAATCGCTTTGCACTCAAAGCGACCTCGTGGATTTGTGTTGGCCGCTTGATGTCGCCTGAAGACGAGGTGCGTGGTACCGTATATATGCTGATGTGCGCAGATGCGCGTCGACCTGACAAGGTATTCGTATCACTCCACAGGAGACAGTGACGCGCGACGCAGAGCCCGCGGCGGGAGCGGAGTCGCTCGCGCACTTGGCGTCGTTCAGCGCCGACATGTGCCGTGAGGTCGCGCGCGCGACGTTCCAGGGCGTGCGCCAGTTCACCGACAGCCTCGCGTTTCTCTCGACCGGCGTGAATCTCTTTGGCTGGCGCGACAAACGTATCCGCAAGGGCGACCGTGTGGCGTTCTCGCTGACCAAGCAGTTCCGAAACATCTCGGCGCTGGAGCTCTGGACGCGCGGCTGGCAGCTCACGGGCGCGACCAACGGACTCTCGCGGCTCTACTCGGCGTCGATGAACGTCTCGGTGATGCCCGTGCAGCGAGTGGACGCCGACAACGAGATCAAGCTGCGCGTCATGGCCAGCGGCGACGGCCGCACGCGTGTCAAGACGCTGTTCTTAATCTCACGGTTTGCGATGCCCACCGGCTACGCGTACATCATTCGCTCCCTGGACCACACCAAGTTTCTCGCGGAGCTGCCGAGTGCAAGTGAGACCGACGGCGTGGCGGAGCACTGGGTCGACTACCACAACTGGACCATCTTCGAGTCCCAGGGCGACCAGGGCGAGCACTGCCGGCTCGAGTTTGGCGGCGAAGTGCAGAGCAACGCCGTGGCCGGCTCGGACATGTGGATGCTCGAGGTGCTGCTCGTGGCGCTGCGCTGGGAGAGCATCGTGGTCGAGCCCGTCTTCAAGATCTGCTCGGACGGCGCTGTCGAAGAGAATGTGTAAACGGGGTGTAAACGTGAAATTAGAAAATCGTGATTATGGTGATTAGCATAAATATGAGCTGGATGTAAAAGTGTTTTCGGTGCTCCGGATTGAACACAAAACCGGCTTCCAGAAAACAAAAAAAAACGTACTTGACACGAGGTCCGACATATATTTAGAATAGAACTAGAGATCCGTTTTTAAAAACTTATACAGCCAATCAGAGAGTTTATGTCTCCTTTAGCAACTCATTCTGAGATTCCGACGAGTATTTTATAGGCATCTAAATATGCACGCGATAGTCCGGGTATTATTTAGCAAGCGGGGTTTGTGTCAGCAAACTTGTCCCTGGACTGATCAGACAGAACTTCCCGCCTGGGTCAGCGCACCACCCAGCACTCTGGAAGCCTCTAAAAATCTCTCACAAGCCAGCGCGCGCCCAGCCCACATCATGGGTCCCCGGCGCCCCAAGGTGCCGGCGCTCGAGCCGCTCGCGGCGCCGCAGAACGATGAGGAGCGCAAGCAGCGCCAGCGTCTCCACGTCAAACGGACGTACTACAAGAAGCTCGTAGGTGGTCACTTGTGGCGGGGGGACAATAATGACGTGGACTAACCAACATGTTGGGAACTTGTCGAACCAATAGAATGAGATGCAAAACCAACGAGACCGCGTGCGCCAGCTCGAGGAAGAATACGCGCGGCTCGTGGCGCAGAAGAAGGAGCGCGCCAAGACGCTCGTCGCGTCGCCCGCGCGCTCGAAGCCCACTTCGCCCGACGCCGCCGACCTGCTCACGGATCCGGTCTTGATGGCCGACGCCAACTTTGTCTTTGACGCCGACTTTCTGGACGACCAACTCTTCGACGCTAACGTTGGCGCGTTCAGTGGCGACGTTGGCGCGTTCAGCGGCGACGTTGGCGCGTTCAGCGGCGACCCCAACGTTGGTGCGTTCAGTGTCGACGCGTCTATCCAGCCCAGCGCCGCTAGCTCGACCAGTCAGGAGATCGTCCCCAGTGGGCTTCAGAATCTCCGAGACTTGTACGCCGAGATCTCGGAGATCAAAGAGAAGCTGCTCGCCGAGAACGAGGCCATGCGCAACGCTGTGGCCGAGCACGAGCGCTTCTCGCAGAAGCTCGCGGCCTGGATGGAGATCGAGGAGACGGCGGCCGCCGAAGACGAATCGTACCGCCGCGCCAAGCTCGTGCAGCCCGTGGGCATGGCGTTCTGCCAGGCGTTTGCACGATCAGCATTCGAGGATATGTGGCAGTACCGCCAGAGCCAGGGCTTCGTGTCGTCGGGGTTCAGCGTGTTCGGTTGGCGCGACAAGCGCCTGCCAGTGGGCGACCGCGTGCGGTTCTCGCTCAAAAAGCTGTTCCAGAAGCGCACAGCGGTCGAGCTGTCGTTGCGCGGCTGGAGCGTGCTTTCCATGCCCAAACCACTCGAGTCCATGTTTTCGCCGAGCACCAGCGCCAAGTTCTCGACGGTTCAGGTCATTGACGACGACAACAAGATCCTTTTCCGCCTCATGTGTACCCCGGACGGTATGGTGCTGGCAAAGACGCTCTTCATGGTCACGCGGTTTGCCATTCCGAATGGGTTTGTGGTCTGCATCAAGTCGATCGACCCAGCACTGCTCGTCCCGAGCCAATTGCCGCCGGGTGTGGTCGAGAAATGGGTCGACCACTCGACCTGGATCACGTTCGAGTCGGCCGGAGAGGACGGCGAGCACTGCGAGATTGAGTTCAGCGGCGAGCTGCAGATCAGTCCGCTCGTGCCGCAGGCCACGTGGCTGCTCGAGATCCTCTTCGTCATCCTGCGCTTCGAAGGCAAGATCACGGGCCCCAAGTTCTCTCTGTGTTAACATAATCTAACAACCAGTCCAAATGTCGTTTACTCCATGGGGCCGCTGCGGCTTTCTTTCTCCCCATCGGAGTTGACAAGACGGGAAAATGCGTACAGTCCCTGTAGGTAGAAAACCACAAACCTGGATGGGCTTCATAGTGAAAATCCAGTTTACAGCTTCATAATCAGGTTTTACCCAATCGCGAAGCAGAGACCGGTTATCCGGAATCCGGATAATCCCACCGTGGCTTCACCTCAGTGCCCTTGGAAGGATGGGAAGAAGGTTCTACACCTGGAGAAGAATGGGTGGGGCGATTGAGTCCAGACTAGCGTGCGGCGTTCCCATCTAACATTCCGACCCTCCATGTCGGACGCCGACGACCTCGCGGCGGCGCTGCCAGAGCTCAAGCCGATCCAGGCCAAGCTCACAAGCGCCGAGAAGCGCGAGCGCCAGCGGCTCCATGTCAAGCGCACGTATTACCGCAAGCTGGTGCGTCTTTTCTTTGTTTTGTTCGCTTGTGCCTCTTTCTTCATCGTGTTTTTTGCTCCGATGTTATTTTTTGTTCTTTGGGGAGCAGCATTTGATGCAAGGGCTACGGGACGATGTAAGCAAACTAGAAGTCGAGTATGGCCGGTTGCTAGCGGAGAAGGTCAAGCGCGCAGGGCCCGGCACGGCGCAGTCCCCACCGCTCAAGACGGCAGCGCTCGCAGCTCCAATCCAGCGAGACCACGCTGAGTTATTGGAACTTTACGACCAACTCTGTCGAGCCAAGCAGCGCCTGCGCACGGAGAACGACGCACTGCGGAAGGCGCTCCAGGCTCATGAGCAGCTCTCCCAGCAGCTCCAATCCTTGCTGATAGAGGAGAACGCCCTCGCATCCACCAATCAGGTGAGTGGTCTTCGCTCTTCTCAGATATGGAGTCTATGTGCCGCTGACCGAGTACACTACCGTCTTGCAGTCGCCCGCAGGATCGCCAATTGGTGGATCTGGCTCGTCGTCCCCCGTGTCCGGCGCTCCACCTGTCTCCTTGCGGTTTCTCATCGAAGCCGCGACATGCCACGAGATTGCCCGCACGACGTTCACTGAGATGCAGCACTTCCGCGAGAGCCACGGGCTCGTCTCTTCGGGCGTGAGCGTGTTCGGCTGGCGGGACAAGCGACTAATCCAAGGGGATCGGTTCAAGTTTTCCATGAGCAAGCTCTTCCCCAACATCACGCCCTTCGAGCTGTCGCTGCGCGGCTGGTCGGTCGTGACCTCGAACCGCCTCCTCGCATCGCTGTACTCGTCCTCGTTCAACGTCAGTATCTACACGCTCCAGCGCGTGGACGACGACAACGAGATCCGCTTCCGCGTCATGCGCAGTTCGGACGGCCGTCACGTGGTCCACACGCTGTTCCTGGTCTCGCGGTTCGAGTCGCCGCTGGGCTTCACGTTCATCATCCGCTCGCTGGACCACACGCACTGGTTGGCGCCGTTCGAGACCCCGCCGGGCGTCGTGGCCCAGTGGACCGACTACTACAACTGGACCATCTTCGAAGGCCACGGCGAGGACGAGCAGCACTCCAAGATCGAGTTCGGCGGCCAGACGAGGCGGAATCCCGTGGCGGGGCCCGACGTGTGGATGCTCGAGATCCTCTCGCTCATGCTAAGGTGGGAGAGCATCGTCATTGGCCCCTTGTTCTCGTTGTGCGCATAGTTGTAGACCCTCCTGTTCCAGAATCCGTTCTGTCAAATCGTTTTTGTTCTTTCGTTTTTTACGCTCGCGGGAATGTTCTGGCGGGAATGTTTCGTGCCAACGCCAATCATGCACGAATCCTGCGTGATTGCCTCGACGCCCTGGAGCAGATGTGGAGGAGCACGGCTGAATCAACAGTCACCTCTTCCTAAACTGTTGATATCCAAGCTTTTGCGCCAATCGCTAATCACTCTAAACGACGCTGATTGGTGGAAAAATTGCAGAAGCGCAGTTGGCCTGCTGGTCGGAACAGTTCTGTTCCGTCCAGAGCTGAGGAAAGAGCGACTAACGTTGGCGCTGCGCGCACCGCATCCGCGGAAACGCCTCGCACGCTTCGCTCCGCTGCGTCTCGTTTTCCACACCCTCAACTGCGCTTCCTTCTGTAGCAGCAGTCGCGGCCTCGCCTCGTGCCGCCCACGTCTGCTCCAGCGCCACCCGCACAAAAGCATCTACTTTTTTAGACCACTTCGGGGGCGAACCCATCGGTCGAATCGGCCCCGGATCCGGAGACTAAGTATGCCGACGCATCCCAAGAAGGCGGATGTGTCACTACCTACCCTCGCGCCGCTTGCCGCGCCCTTGGCAGAGCTCACAAAGGATGAGATGCGCGAGCGGCAGCGGCTCCACGTCAAGCGCACGTACTATCGGAAGTTGGTGCGTCCTTCGTGTCCCCACCGCGGTGTGCAACTGTTGGCGCGTCTAACGACGTGGTTTCGTTGGTTTGTGGGGGGGCGTGTCCCCAATATGACTCACAGAATGTGCTCCAGACGCTGCGCGACGAGATGCTCGTGCTCGAGAAGCAGTACGACGGACTACTCGCGAAAAAGCGCGCGGCCGAGAGCAGCGCGCCGTTCGCGCTCAGCAACCAGTTTGCCGAGCCGACGTTCCACGATTCGTTGGTCCACCCACTGCCGCACCAACACGCCTCGCCAACGGATTTCTACCAACACCAACTTCAGGAAAACAACGCCCAACTCTCCAACGTTGGGCGGCCGCAGTCGTTGGCGGCGCTTCGCGACCTGTACACGCAGATCTCCGAGGTCAAGGAGCGCCTGCGCGCGCAGAACGAGGCCATGGCCGCCGCCGTGACCGAGTACAACCGCTTCTCGCAGAAGCTCAAGGCCTGGATCGAACAGGACGAGCTCGCCTCCAGCTCCAGCGGCGACGAGGTATGGTGTATGCTATCTGATCCCGTCGGCTCGTTTTCTCAAATTTTACGTTTTGGTGTTTCCATCCGGTGTAGATCCACGGGGCCACGGGTGATCCGCTGGGCTCCTCGTTCTCGGGCTCCTACACGCCGCGGCTCGCGGCGCCCATCAGCGTGGACGTGTGCCACGCCGTGGCGCGCGCGACGTTCGCCGACATGCAGCGGTTCCGCCAGACCAACGCTTTCCTCTCCACGGGCGTGAGCATCTTCGGCTGGCGCGACAAGCGCGTCCGCAACGGCGACCGCGTCAAGTTCTCGCTCAAGAAGGTCTTCCACGGCATCTCGCCGCTCGAGCTCTCGATGCGCGGCTGGCCCGTGCTGGCCTCGGCCTCGCGCCTCCCCACGCTCTACTCGGCCTCGATCGACATGAAGATGTCCACGCTCCAGCGCGTGGACGACGCCAACCACGTCATGCTGCGCGTCATGACGAGCGCCGACAAGCGCGTGCAGGTCAAGTCGCTCTTCGTGGTCTCGCGGTTCCAGATCCCGGACGGCTACGCGATCCTCGTGCACTCACTGGACCGCAACTTCCTCGCGCCCTACAAGCTCCCGCCTGGCGTCGTCGAACAGTGGATCGACTACTACACATGGATCACGTTCGAGCACTTTGGCGACAAGCGCGAGCACACGGTGCTCGACTTTGGCGGCGAAGTGCAGAGCAACCCCGTGCTAGGCTCGGACATGTGGATGCTGGAGGTGCTGCTCATCGCGTTGCGGTGGGAGACCCAAGTGTACGGACCCATCTTTTCGATCTGCTGACATGAGCAAATGTGTATCTATGTGATGAATGGATCCTTCTGTACAAACTGTAATGAAGCTGAAATCGATCCATTAGCGTGCCTGTATCGATGAAAGCGGAGTGATATATCATGTGAAAGACCGGCGAGCTAACGGCTCAAAGCATAAACAAGTTGTCGATGTACATCCGCCTAGATCGTGCGTATGGGCTGTTGGTACTTGGAGTATCTCCCAGTCATGCACAGAAATGACTCATTATAGCACGTCGTCACGCTTTTGTATGTATTCAGCACGCAAACTCCATCCTGCACGGGGCTCTGTTGTCACGAACACATGCAGCTTCGACCTCCAGTCCGGCCACGTTCGTTAGAGGGCCCACACGCGGTCACGTCCATGTTGCATTACGCCACGAACGACGTCGGCTCGGCGCCCACGCCACCGGCGTGCTGGTGCACAAGCTTGGCAAACTTGAGCGCAAGCTCGTCGGCGTCAGCCTGGGTCTCGGCCTCAGCGTACACACGCACGGCGTCTTCGGTGCCCGACGGGCGCACGAACGCGCGGCCGTGCTTACTCTCGTACTGCACCAAAGTCTCGGCAAGTGCCGCCTTCAGCGTGTCGGGCGAGAGTACCTTGGTGTCGTCAACCGAGTCAACCTTGATGGTTTCGCGGTCCTTGATCTTGGTCTTGGTCTGGCGACTCGGCAGGTCGTTGTACATGCGGTCCCAGTCGGCGATCGACCAGTTTCGCTGGATCAAGAGCACTTCGACAAACAGCAAGTCGCTCAGTGCGTCACCCGTGGCCTGGTTGATCAGCTGGTGCGCCGCGAGTAGCTGCGCCAGGGCGGCCTTCTTGCGCTCATCGTGGAGCGTGCTCTCCCACTTGTGGAGCTTCTCCACAAGCGCGTCCTTGAGCACAACGGTGCCGTGACCGTTCGCCTCGAAGTAGATGCCAATGTCGTATTCAGTGGCCTTCTTGTGGCAGTACTTGACGCCGGTCTTGGCCTGCGCAACGCGAATCGCGCGCGACTGCAGGTATCGCGAGGCCGCGCCGTTTGCGTACGCCGTCTGCACAACGCCGAGCGTCACGCCTTCCTTCTCGAGCTCCAGGATGCGCACCTTCTCGGCAAAAAAGTCGGCAAACAGACACGCGATCTTGTCGCCGTCGAGCAGGTGCCACACGCCTTCCTCATCAAAGTAGTGGAACACGACGCGGTCAGCGTCGCCGTCCAGGCTGCAGAAGCGCTTGCCACGGTCAGCGTCACGGGAGAGCCCAGCCGGCGGCTTGCGCGCCTTCTGGACGTGCTCAGCGCCACACTCGTGGTTGAGCTCGCCGTCGTGGGGCGTGTTGAGGATCTCGAGGTGGAGCGACTCGGTCAGCTCCTTGGCGAGCTTCGCGAGCTGCGGCGCACCAACACCGTGAGCGCAGTCCACGTACAGCGGCGTGCGCATCTCGAGCTTCTTGGCGTCGATACCGGCGGTGAGCTGCTTGAATGCGTCCGCGAGCATGTTGTAGTAGCCGACCTCGGACGCCCAGTCGCCGCGGTTGTACTGCTCGTAGTTCCACATACGCACGAGGTGGTGCAGCTGCGGCGTGGTCTGGAGCCCAAAGTCCAGCACGTTGCCGCCGATCACGAGCGCGCCCTCGCGCGCGAGCTCGGCGAGGTGCTCGCTCGACACGCGCGTGTCCTTGGCGATGAACACGTTGCCCGTGTGGTCCAAGTCGATCTTCTCGGCGGCCACGATCGCGTCCAGCACCTCCACGACCTTGTCGGTCGGTGCGTTTGCGAGCTGCGTCGCGTGCTGTTACAACATCCACGGAGTAGTCCCGTCCATCGCGTCAGGATCTCGTCACATCCGTTTCTTATTCCACGAGCTACAGCGTACCTTCTCCCACGACTGCTTGAGCATCTCGCCCTTCGAGTCGATGAGCTTGAGCCCGTTGTCCGAGCCCACGTTGTGCGAGGCCGTGATCATCACGCCCGTGATCTTGCCCTCGCTCTTGGAGCGCAGCACCGCGAGCATGCCCATGCGGTGGCACGTGGACGCCAGCAGCGACGCGTCCTCGCGGAAACCGGCGGTGCCGTAGAGCAGCTCGCGGGCACCGAGCGCCGGCGCGCGCGGGTACTTGCCGGCCTCCTCCACCACGCGCGGCGTCTTGTCGGCCACGCTCGTCGCGCTCATCTTCGTTGGGTCAGTTGCTGGATCTCGAAGATTTTCCCCCTTTGCCGAGGATTCTCGCTCTTCCTCTCTCTCGGAAATGGAATCGGTTTTAGGAGGAACCTAAACAGAGACCGGCATGTGGTTCTTCGCGCAACATAAGCAGAGAGCGTGGGTTTGTAGCCGCAACATAATGGCGTCGCGTCTCTGCATCAGCATCGCGAAGACTGTACCCCCATAACCCCTCGCTTCAATGTCCTTTGGGAGTACTGACATTTACCAACATTCTGATGATTGGATGGCTACATCGTGAGCGGTTGCTGTGCATGGACCCCTGACGTTTACGCGATCCTCGTGCCGCTCACGGGCCCGCAAGTGCAAGTCCTTCATTTCCGCACACGCAGACTGGCACCATGACTACGGGCGACGCAACCTCCTACGTACTGCGCCGCGCGACGCCGAGCGACGCCGCCGCGCTGAGCGCGCTTGCGACGCGCATGTTCACGGCCACGTTCGGCGACATCTTCACGGACGACGACCTGCTGCCGTTTCTTGCCACTGCGTACGACGTGGACCGCGTGCGCTCGGAGATCGAGGATCCGAAGCGCGTGGTACTGCTGGTGTTCCCGCCGGATGACTTGGCCACGCCCTGCGGATACAGCATGCTCCACGACGGTAGCCTACGCCCCGGAGACGAGGACAAGAACCCGGCCGACTACATGGAGCTCAAGCGTATCTACGTTGACGAGGCCCATCATGGCAAAGGCGCTGCGCGGCTGCTCATGGACCAGATGATGGCCATCATCCGCGAGAAAAACCGTCCGATCACGTGGGTGGGCGCGTGGTACAAGAGCTTTCGCGCTCACAGCTTCTACAAGAAGCACGGGTTTGTGGAGACTGGCACGCGCATGTTCCCCGTGGGGAAGACCCAGAATCCGAGTATCGTGTTGACACTCGACGCGCTGGACACTTCTCTGAAGCCGCCCCATGCGTAAAGCGTGTCGCGTTGCCTGGAACCTCTGCTAATGATTGGTTGCCGGCGCCGTGCTGTTACTTAGCAGCGACTCAAATGACACCGCCACACGAATGGAACGTATCTTGAACACGCGCCCCTTCGGTTCTTGAATCGTCTGGTATTCGTAAAGAGCTCGAAGACCCTCAGCGTCACACTCTATTCGCGTACTCTGCCAAATATCGCACTCGCCCCTGTGGCTACGTGCTGTTCGTTCAACGATGGTGACGTTCTTCCCGGAGACACCGGACGCTCAAGTGACGATAACTTCGAGATCAAGCGCGTCTACGTGTATAGTGCGTTCCACGGCGCAGACACCGCACAAGAGCTAATGCGTCAGGGCCTGGAAGTTGTCCAACGAGCAGTGGTGTGGCTCGGCCCTTGGGCGGAAAACCATGCTGCTTCTACGAGAAGTACGACTTTCAAGAGACAGACACGCGCTGGCTCCGCGTCGGTAGTGTCGACCACCTGGACCTCGTGTACAGTACACGCTCAATCCCAAGCAGCCCAAGCTCCCGCAATAAAACGCGCTCGTGTCCTCACCGATCTTCGGAGCTGTTCAGGTTAGATGGGTACACAGTTTTAAACATCAATGTCAGCATGTATAAAACCTGGAGCTCCTCATCTCATCCTCGGATTGGATGCCACCTTCTGGAAGTGGCATCCCATCACGTCTTGATGACGCTGGCACACTCTGCCACGCCGGCCATTGCCACGCGAAAGAAGAGCGCGAATCGACGCGAGAGGCATTCGTCAATCCGCCGCACCACAGACAGCACACCACCTAATCCCTTATGAGCTCCTCGCCGTCTTTCCACCTGCGCGTCGCCTCGGCCAGCGACGCCGCCGCGCTGAGCGCGCTCGCAACACGCACGTTTGTCGACACGTTCGCGCATCTCTACTCGGCCGACGACCTGCAGAACTACCTCGCGAGCGCGTACCCCGTGGACAAGATCCGCTCGGAGATCGAAGACCCGAAGAAGTACACCGTGCTGCTGTTCCCCGAGGGCGACAACGAGACGCCGTGCGGTTACGCGATGCTCCACGATGGCAGCGTGCGCACGGGCGACGCGGGCCCGGCGGAAGACTACTTCGAGATCAAGCGCCTGTACATCGACAAGCCGTTCCACGGCAAGGGCGCCGCGTACGTGCTCATGGACCACGTGATGGAGATCGTCAAGCAGAAGAACCGCAAGATCACGTGGCTCGGCGTGTGGGAGAACAACTTCCGCGGACAAAAGTTCTACCAGAAGTACGGCTTCGCCGAGACCGGCGAGCACGTGTTCATGGTCGGCGAGACGCAGGACCGCGACCTGCTCTACACGCTGCAGACCAAGTAGGCCGACGCACCCACACCCATAGACGCCATTTTTGGGCAAGCACTAATTCTAAACACACCACCAGTGTCGCCTCCCGCACAGGGAACAACTAGACGCAACGATCAGTTGATGCAATGCTCCCTGCCGGGTCCACATTCACGCCGTGCGCACTGGAGAAGAGTGCAAGCGATGCGAGCCTGGCATTCTCGTGCTGTACCATGGTGGCCATGTTTGTATCGGTTACGAACACGTTAGTACCAAAACAAAATATGGTGCATGAAATCAAGGAAAACAGAAGAAAACGGCAGACAGGGAGCGTCGATGACCCTCAAGTTGCAACTGCGAGCCCCCAATCGGCCGCTAGTCCCCGGAACGCAATCTTGAAGGGGCATTCGCCTACCTCTCGGCTCGAGCGCGCCGCCCCGATCAGCCATCGCACCGCGCGCCCTCTCGCATCCATCGCCACGCGCCTCCTGCATTCCTCCACACGGACGTGCCTTCCAGGGTCGCTGAACGCTCCCCTGCCGCGACAGCCCACTTATCGCCGCAGTTGTTGGTCGAGTTGCTCGTGGAGGGTGGTGGTGCGTTGGTCGTTTCCCAACGCTTTTGCCCAACGTTGGTGTTGAAGAAGCGACGCCCAACCGCGCGGACACGCAAAGGGAAACCAAGAAGAAGAAGAAGAAGAAGAAGAAGCCGACGACGAACGGCAACATGACGGCGGCGTCGAGCGTCAAGCCCAAGGCCAAGTTCTCGAGCCGCAACGTCAACGCGCTGTACAAGGCGCCGGCGGCGCGCGGCGAGCTGGGCGGCGCCGTGAGCGCCGGCTACCGCACGGGCGGCGTGAACGGCCTGAACCGCATGCTCGTGCTGCGCGGGCCCGTGCGCGGCGGCGCGCTCGAGATGGCCGAGGCCAACGCCGTCGCGGCGCCCACGCCCATCAACACGCCGAGCCTGCGCAAGGAGCACATGGGCCAGGACATCCACGTGAGCCTCGTGCCGGCGGGCAAGAGCGCCCACGGCGGCTGGGGCAGCGCGGCGACGAGCGACAGCTCGGTGGCGACCAACGACAGCGCGACGGGGGTCGCGGACGCGCAGTTGAAGCAGGCGCATAGCAGCGCACCGGCGGCGCCGCAGCCGCAGTACCAGGCGGCATCGCACGCGCGGGACCGGGTCAAGAGTGCCTGGAACGGCGACGCGCCGACGGTACTGAGCTCGCATCCGAAACCACCCGCGAACAATCTCAAGTCGATACTTTCGAGTGGTAGTGGGCGATGGGGCGATGATGCAGTCGAAGAGGATCTCGTGCAAGTGGAGGAGCGACGCGAAATGGAGCGCAGGCGAGAGTTCCCGGATCTACGCGAGCAGCAAGCCATCGACAATCAGATGCATGCTCACGGTCGCTCGCACCACCATCAAGCGTCAGAGCATCACATTCATCACGAAGCTCCCGTGCAGTCACAAGATGTTCGATTTCGGACGATGCACGTGTCATATCACGATGAGCGAACATGTCGCGCTCCAAGTTTGAGCTATCGTCAAGATGTACGTCGTGGCCTCGACGATCACGGCTTGAATTCGGTGAACTACTCGGCGGCGATGAACGACAGAGACGAGCGAGGATATCAACATCCCCAGCATATCAGTGTCCAGGACGTGCGTTACGGTGATCCAAGAGGCTTCCAAACGCATTACAGACATGACCGGACCCAGGACAGAGACAATCAGAGCCACTCTCACTTTGATCTCCGAGATGATAGCAGCGCGCACAGAATGCCCGTGGAACGAGTCTACGGCACCCATTCTGGACATAGGTCGCCTGGTGAAGAAGTTTCGCAGCGATGCGATGTGCCACACCACGATAGTCAAATCGAACGAGAAGAAATGGCTGATCACACGCGCACAGAATTGTCATGGAAGGCTGGACCACGATCAGCACGAAGCCCACCCGTGTCTTCAAACGTCTGGAAAATAAGTGAGACGGAAGTGAGCCCAAGGCCTGTGTCTGAGGTTCTCATGAGTGCAACGTACACCACATCATCTTCAAGTCGACCTCTTGATAGGACCCCAACATGTTATTCTTCACGCGACAATGCCACCGTTAGTGCGGTACGAATTCTTAAACGAGAAGGCCCACGCATGTTGTTCGATCATAAGAGCGGCAAAATGGTTGAGGTCCCGGAGTCGCAGGCATCAAAGCGAGCAAGTAAACCCACTCAACCACAACCGAAAGTGTTGATGGAGCAAGATAGCAAAGGAAAGCAAAGTGCGGCGGCGGTTGAAGTGACCGAGAAGGAGAACAAAATGCCAACGATGACGGATACGAGAGGTCACGCCGAGGCAACCGAACACATTGAGAAGAAAGTGCCTGAGGCCGTGACTGTGGCCAAACCCGCAAAGGGGTTGATGGATACGCACGAGACAGCTTCAAGTGTCTCCCGGACGCCTCCTAATGATACGCGAACCCAAGTATCAAAGACGAAACCGAAAACGAAGGAATCAAAGTCGAAGCTTGTGCCGATGGGTGGAAAGATGAAGCGGCTCGTAGTCGCCTACCGTCCGGTCACGACGGTGGATAGCGCCAATGAACCTGTTGAAAAGATCGTACCGGACAAGAAGACTGAACAACCTACAGTAGATGACGGAAGAATCAGTCGCGGTGCTCGCAAAGAGAATCAGCAAAACACCACGGTGGCGCCGAAAGAAATGAAGTCCCGACATTCGCTCAAGTCGGAGCGTGAGAGAGTACCGACGTCAGCGAAGAAGCCAATGAAGTCTGACTGTGACAAAGTCCCGACTGTGTCATTAAAGAAGTCAATGAAGCCAGCACCATTTGGAGTTGATTCTCCACGATCATTGGAACGAAAGAAACTCCGTGCAACTGGAAATGGCTCCGCTCGGAAGGAAAGTATCAGACAAGAAACGAAACGTGAGGTGGTCCGCAAAAACAGCAAGCGGTCAACTCTTGTCCGCGAGTCTGATGCGTCTCTCCCGAGCAAACATCAAGACGTATCAGACGAAGCGTCGAGCGACGATGAAGGTTTCACAACAGTCAAGTCACGGCGAACAATCCTTCAAGAGAGAAAGAGGCAGCGAGAGCAACTAGCCGCCGCATTGGCTGGCTTTCACGAGCGCTGCGATGTAAAACGACCGAACAATCGGGTTACACTTCCGGCGTCAATTGCTCGCTTTGCAAAGAAGGGCCTCGTTGTCGCCTTCAAACCGAAAACGAAAACCCTCGCGCCCAATATTGCCCCAACTCATCCAGTCCTCGAGAAGTCATTCATTGACGTTATTCGACCGCCTGTAGCTATCCGTGAAGATACGCCACCAGTCCAACAACGATCGGACAAGGCGGCAGAAGAAGTAGCTATCGATCGTACCGTCCATGCGGAGAAGAAAGAAGCTTACAGAAGTGGAGACCGACCGGTGGAGAAATCTGCCGAAAATGTGAAGCTGCTGGGCAAAGAAGATCAATTGCAATGTACCGACTGCCAATCCTCTGCACGAAAGAAATCGTCCACTCGAAAGGAAGCAATGCTCAAAAAAGCCAGAGAGGAACACGCGTCGACTAATATCGAGATAGAGTTGAAGGCGGAAGGTCAAGTGACAGCTGCAAGTTTGGCGACGAGTGCGCTGCTTCGTGAACCAGAGAAGCGTGCGCGAACAACCAATGGTGGCAAGAAGGAGGTGAAGAGAGTGTATGTGCCCAAACGGGCGCAAACACAAGCGGCACCCGCTGTGTCGGAGGTTTCGACTCCTGTACTTCCCGTTAGTTCTCATGCGAAGATGGAATCTCCGAATATTCCAAATGAGACGAAGGTGTCTTCGTCTGAAGCAAAGAAGATGAGGACTACGCGTCAGAACACCAAACCAAAAGAGTCACACTCCTGTACCGGGCACAAAGCCGTATCGTCTAATGCATCAACCGTGCCGTCCGGTCAATCATCAGCAGACGTCTCAGCACCGGAGCAGTCACATGCCTCTTGTCCGAAGAAGAAAGGAAAAGCGGCGAGAAACGCTTCGATTGAGTCCGCACCGATCGCTAGTACGCCTATGAAGAAAGAATGGTCGGTGAAGCCCACAAAAGACGTCGAGCAAGGCCCACCACCGCCCAAGACACCGAGTTCTTCGGACAGCAAGCCGAAAGAGGGTGTATCTGTGAATGAGCGGACAAAAGAGAAACCCAGGGACCCACCAACAGCAGTGGCCACACACGTGACGCCGGCACCAGTGAAGGCGCCGCCTCGACGGCCCAGCAGCTCCAAGGGTATGGGTACTAAATCCTTCCCGTCCAGTGCGTCCACCCAAAAGATCTACAAGCAGGTGTACGTGGTCAAAACCACGCCCTCAGCTGTCGCATCGTCTCCTTCAGCGGCGTAGAACTGAATCCCACACCTCACCTCTTCACAAACCGCTTGCTCCCTCCGAGTGTAGCCATATTGCTTTACTGACTCGCACCTAGTGAAGGCGGACCATCGTAGTTCTCCGACTAAGTTCGAAGTTCCTCAGTCGTCCATCATGATCGCGAGGGTCTCCGCTGGCACAAGAGACACCGCACGGACAAGTGAGACCCAGAACGTGACAACAATGGCGCTGTCGGTGCGCACGAAGAACCTGATCATGGGCAGCAGCCTCGGCGCGTTCGCGCTCGGCGTGTTCGGCTACACGATGAAGCAGATGAGCAAGGTGCGTGTGTGTTGGTTTGATGGGATTGCGAGCCGAAGATATCTTTGACAGAACCTTTGCTGTATGAGCAGGACGACTTTGACGGTCTGGACGAAGTGGTCAAGGTCAACGTGCACCAGAGCGGCATGAAGGCCACGCCCGTGAAGAAGGACTAGACGGATCATCACCCTGCGTTAGTCCCACAACGCGAAACCAAAAAAGCGAATAAAGATCAAGAACAAGTGGAACGACACGCAAAGGCGACGCAGCGCTCGGCTGCTTGATTTCTACATTATGATACAGGAGGGAGCGGTTGTATGCAGGGTGCCTGAAGAAGCGATCGATCAAACGAGACGGAGCGCCTGGCGCTTCTCAAGAGCCTACAAATACCACACATCCCTCCGTCAGATACCAGGTAGTGTTGCGGAACTCCCACACCCACACACTAGCACGCACCTTGGCCATGAGCCGCTTGGACTTGTCGTTCGCGCGCGTCTTGAGCTTGCGCAGGTTCTCCTTGGTCTTGTCGGCCTGCTTCTGCTCGTGCTGCGCGGCCTCGAGGAAGCGCACGCCGCTCGCCTTGATCTTGGTGCTGCTCGCGTTCGCGTTCGCCTTGGCCTTGCGGCGGCGCGAGCTCGACTTGGCCGGCGCCGCCGTCGTTGCCGGAGTCTTTGCCGCCGCCTTTGCCGCCGCCTTCTTCTTGCCCGCGGCCGGCGCGCGCGCCGCGAGGCAGTTCTGCAGGAAGAGCTTGGTCACGCGGGCCGCCATGCTTCGATCAATCGCGTTGTCCCGCCAGCGCCAATGGAACTGGAGGGCACTGCAGCGAGGGATTATTCTGTGCAATTCGAAAATGAATTGATACAGTACTGTTGGCTACCGGAATAGAAGGCGGTCTGAAAGGGCGCATTCCATTTCGAATGTCTGATGGCGGCAAGGTCTCCGACATGGTCGCTGGGCTGCCCCCGCGTGTCTGTGGCGGTGGATGGAGCCAAGACAAGTCGCCTTCAAGTCCATTTGACAAGGCCCAGAAGCTGTCGCGATGGCCATGGCCTGTGAGGTACGTAACGAGTGCTGGCATCCAGATCCTTGAGCTGCTGCCGCTACGCAAAGCGTAGATCCTTCACGATAACCCATCAATGGATGAGCTACTCACCATATACTCGTCGTTCTCGCACCTAAAGCGCATCGGTGGAGTGTCTTTCATCGCCCTCTTCTAGCTGCATCGGGTCAGCTCTCCGCATCTCGTCGGGTGTGGATCGCCAGGAATAGCGCGGGTGGCATCCGACGACCCGTTCGAGAAGAACAACTGCTTAGCCCGCGCCGTTTCGCCTTTGGACTCTGGACCAAGCAAGCGCAGCTCTCCGTCCGTTCGTGCGAGGGCAAGAGCCCCAGACAAGGGCGTCTGGTGGGGCTAAGCAGCGAGTTTTTACTACCTCTTGTTCGAAAGCGCGAACACTGCTCACTAAGCACGCAAGTCGAGGAAGCGGAACGCCATGGCAGACGCCAAGAGTATCCAGGAGCCGGTCGTGCGCGCGCTCGCGGAGCACATCGCGTCGTTCCCGTTCCAGCGCACGTTCGAGGAGTTCTTCCTCAAGCACGCGCTCGAGTTCAGCGACGAGGCCGAGCACGAGCTCAACTACATGACCATCTACCGCGAGTTCCAGGGTCTCTTCAACAAGCAGATGACCCGTGCGTGAGCGGTTCTTTCGCTCGACAGGTCCTGTTCCTTCGAGGCGGGCTCACTGACGCGGTGTTGTAACCACAGACTTTCTAGAGAAGCAGGGTCTCTCGGAGGAGGAGTTTGCCGAGGTGTGCGAGCGCGCAATAAAGAGCGACAAGCGCGCCGATAACTTTTTGGAGATCGTGCTCGCGTCGATGGACTACGACGCGTTCTTCCAGCTCATGAAGGCCATGCGGGGCCGCGCGCGTGCCGAGAAGAAGCCCTCGCTCCGCGGGGACGACGACGACGACGGTAACTACGGCGCCGCCGCCGCCAAGGCCGCCAAGCGCGCTCGGGACGACGAGGACGACGAGGACGGCGCCAAGAAGCGCAGCCCCGGCGACGACGACGACGACGCCAAGGACGCCAAGTGAGACGGTCTATTGAACCCATTTCTAGTAGATCTTCCATCTACATTTCGCAATATAGTCCATTTTCATAGTCTATTATCGTTATATTGGAGGTCATATTCGTAATTACACTTTCTTGTAATAACAGAGACCGTCACGACGTCAGCAGCTCCAAAACAACACAACTCGCGCAAACGGATCATCACCATCATGACGTTCGCGCTGCGCGGCTTCCGCTCGCTATGGGGCGCGCCGAGCGCCGCGCGGCTGAAGCTGGCGGCAGCATCCGCGAGCGACCAGGTGGCGTACGCGGACGCGCTGTTCGCGCGCGTCGCGGCGCAGGGCTTCGACGGCGTGGAGGCGAGCCTGGGCGACCTAGCGCAGCTCGGCAGCGCCGCGGTCGTGAACGACCTGCTGGCCAAGCACGAGCTGCAGCTCATCGTGGGCGTGTACTCGGGCTGGGTGGACTACGAGGAGCGCCACGTGGCGCAGCAGTTCGACGGCGTGCGCGCGCACCTGGACCGGTATAAGCGGCAGCTCGCGACGGCGTGCGAGGCGTTCCCCGAGCGCGTGTGGACCAACGCGCACGCCGGCAGCGACCACTGGGACAAGCTCGACCAGATGGAGTTCATCGCGCACGCGCTCGAGATCGAGGCGCGCCTGGGCGTGACCAACGTGAGCTACGAGACGCACCGCGGACGCATCTTCTACTCGCCGTGGCCCACGCTCGCGCTGCTCGAGGCCTTCCCGGCGCTCAAGCTCACGCTCGACGCGAGCCACTGGTGTGTGGTCACGGAACGGCTGCTCGACACGGACCACGACGACCGCAAGCTGTGGGCGCGCGTGCTGCCGCACGTGTACCACGTCCACGGCCGCGCCGGCTCGGCGCAGCGCGCGCAGCTCGCGCACCTGCCGGGCGATCCGCGTGAGCAGAGCGAGCTCGACCGCTTCGACGCGCTCTGGACGAGCGTGTGGGACAAGCAGTTTGCACGCCACCAGCACGCCGAGCTGCTGCAGCAAGACGCCGGCCGCGCGTTCACGACATTCACGCCCGAGTACGGCCCGGCGCCGTACGCGCCGTACGGCGCCGCCCAAGACGAGGACGCGTACGACGTGGACGCGCTCTGCGCCTCGGAGATGGCGCGCCAGCGCGAGCGCTTCAGCGAGTTTCTCGCGGAGCGCGCACTTGAGCAGGCCGCCAAGGACTACGCGTGAGCGCCGCACCTAGAACTACCGTTGTAGAACAGAAGAGACAGGAAACTCACACATACACGTACAAATACCGTTCGCTGAGGGGAATTACTGGGTCTTCTGCCGCTTCCGCGCGGCCTCGTTGTCGTCGGCCTTGGACGGTGCACCGCGTGTTGCTGTTGTGGTCGCGGTCGCAGCCGCCGACGCGTTCATGCGGTACTGCACGGGTGACGTGCCGGCGATGGGCTCAAAGGTCTGCGGGTCCTCCACGATGTACTCCCTAATACAAAACCGTGCGTTAATCCATCCAGCCAGAGACCACCACACACACACGCCACGACGTACGAGATGAAGCTGCGCAGGTTGTCGAGGCCGCCGAGCTCGTGCTCGCTCTTGGGGAACATGTCCATGATCTGCGCGACGAGGTCGTCGACGCTGAGCCCCGCGCCGGGCGCCGCGAGCTTGCCCTTGGCGGCGGCCTTCTCGAACGCCTTCTGCATCATCTTGCCGCCGCTCATGGTGCTGCACGTGGAGCGCACGGCCGCGAGGAAGTAGAGCCGCGCCGGGCCGATCTTGATCGGCATCTTGGACGTGAGCTCCACGGTCGCGTCCTTGGCCACGAACGCGCCGGCCGCGTACAGGCCGTTCTTGCCCAGACACACGAGCTCGAAGCAGCTCTTGTCCTGGTTCCACTGGATGCGCGCGTGCTGCCGCGACAGCGCCTTCTGCTCGCCCAGCAGGATGCGCGCCCCGGGCGTCGCTAGTACACATCACACAGAGAGAGAGAAAGGTTAGACGCCGCGAAGAAATGGACTTGAAATCGATTGGGAAAAACACGCACTGGAGAGCGCCCCGCGGCCGAGCTCCACGGGCAGCGTGGTGATGAGCATCTCGAAGGGCGAGTCGTCGCCCGCGCGGCCCGAGAGCTTGGCGTACGCGAGCGGCGGCCGCGCCTCCACGAACTTCTTCTCCAGCGCCTTGCGCTTCTCCTCCAGCGTCGCCATTTTCCGGGGCTGTTTTGTTGGTGTGTTGGTGTTGGGAAGAACCCTGCGGGGACAACAAACCAACAAAGCCAATTTATTGCTCGAGAACGGGACTAAACAGGCCACTAATCAAGATGAATCGCAGGACAATTATTGTGGATCGATAGGAGGACATGGACGACAACTCGGTCTCTCCAAGGACTTGGTGCATCATCGGCACTTGTCGTCCTGCAGGACGCACTGACGACTCCTGTCTGAAGACAGCTACAGAACTGGATACATAGAGAAATCGAACTCACTCCCCCCACCGTCACCACAGCGCGTGTGATTGAATTTCGCCTTTATTCTTGATACGATTAGAAAGCCGTGTGCGGCACTCGACGCGCACGGGGGCCTCGCCTTGGTGGCCCACCGCGCGCGCGTGGTAGCGCGCCGCACTCGACTCCCCGCCAAAACACTAGCAAGCAGCTCCGGTCATCGTCCTGGTCTGGTCAGATGCGTAAAGCGTGTTTACAAGCGGCCGCCCGAGCCGGCGAGCG